>JAVTVY010003218.1:0-33103 GCA_036873755.1 Hanleya hanleyi | reverse complement strand
AGCTCTTCTAATATGTTGTCAAGCCATGACTCGTTAATAATATTGTGCGCTCCATCAATATCCATGTGTTGAGCCATGATGTAGTTCAAAATGAATGGATAGACACTGCGCGCTTTTTTATAGTCTAACCGTAGAGTGCCCGTATGAGCGCGCGGACGTCAGCGAAATCTTCTCCCTCAAGCCTTGTGCTGGCCCAGGTCCGCTGAAAATTTTGTGTTTCTTTTCCATCTTCAAACCGGTCTCATTTTGCAATAAATGCGAGTTGACGTGTAAAACTTATTTCAACTTGAACTTTGAGAGCTTATCGTGTATCGTTGAAAAATTCAGAAGGCTAGCGGCAGGCTAACCCTATATTTTTAATGATTTTGTCGATTTTAGACCCGTATGGTTATGGGAGTGGTGGTGTGGAAAACCCGGTAAATTTGAAATAAATCGGTTTACCTCCGTAAAAACACTTTAGGTGTGTTCCTCACATCCTTATAATGTCACCCTGAAAATTTGAGCGGGTTTAACGATGAAAAAGTAGGAATTTTTGTCCTATCACTCTTGCTACGGTAACACAGCCATTGACACGCATAGCTGTACACACATTCGGCTCCATATTGTATAGTGCAGCGAAAAGATTTCGATGACGTCCGCGCCCCTCAGCCATTGACACGCATAGCTGTACACACATTCGGCTCCATATTGTATAGTGCTGTGTTACCATAGCAAGAGTGATATGACAAAAATTCATACTTTTTCCTCGTTAAACCGCTCCAATTTTCAGGGTGACATTATAAGGATGTGAGGAACACTGATTTATTTCAAATTTACCGGGTTTTCCACACCATCACTCCCATAACCATACGGGTCTAAAATCGACAAAATCATTAAAAATATAGGGTTAGCCTGCCGCTAGCCTTCTGAATTTTTCAACGATACACTATAGGTTCCCAAAGTTCAAGTTGAAATAAGTTTTACACGTCAACTCGCATTTATTGCAAAATGAGACCGGTTTGAAGATGGAAAAGAAACACAAAATTTTCAGCGGACCTGGGCCAGCACAAGGCTTGAGGGAGAAGATTTCGCTGACGTCCGCGCGCTCATACGGGCACTCTACGGTTAGACTATAAAAAGCGCGCAGTATCTCGTCTGCTATCCATGCATCATGGCTAATCCTACTAGATGGACGCTATTCAACACGATGAACCAACAAGATCCTAGAGAACATAGAGAACGGATTCGCCCAAGTGGAGAAGACAACGAACATGTTACAATCATTACGAGCTTGCAGCGTGTTCATGAAGCTCATATTGCTGAAGCTTTGAGGCGGAGAGGCGCACAACAAGATAGAGAAATAAGGGACGCTATGGGAGAAGAGGATGATGATGAAGCAACAGACGATGAAGATCTACCAGAGGTGGAGTGGTTAAACAGTAGTAGACCCCCAGCAACTACAGCTTCGATGGCTACCACAACGACGGCTACCACAACAGGAATGACAACACTACCACCTCTAGCAGAGATCGTCCGCCTGAACGAACAGATTGATGAATTAGAAGAGGACAAGTCTAAACTACGTGTACAACTGACTAAGGAACAGCAAAGATCCACCTGTACCGTGTGTCAAGACGAAGAGACGACGTACGCCTTTTTCCCTTGTGGTCACCTGTGCCTATGTGGCGTATGCTTGCTATCCCTAACATGTATAGGGGGTTCGTGCCAGTGCGCCGAGACAGAGGAGCTTCATTTGAAGATACGATGCCCTGTGTGTCGGACGTGGGTATCAGGCGTGAAAAAAATATTCCGCCCGTAACAGTGTGATGACGCTGTTCTTTCCAAAGGCCCTTTTTAGGGCCACCTATTTACACCCGAAAGGGGGAAAACTTTCTAACTAAAAGCACAAAAAACACCAGCTCTCTCACCAATATGAAAACATAAGGTCTTCACCACAGTAAACTCTTAGTGTTGAATTTTTTAATACAATTATCTTTGCAAAGAATGAACACTAACACACATTTGAATTTCTACTATTTTTATTAACACAGTAGAATGAACATAAGGTCTTCACCACAGTAGACTCTTGGTATTGAATTTTTTAATACAATTATACGCTATCAAGGCGCTTAAATGAACATAGAATGAACATTGAATTAACATAGAATGAACATAGAATGTAGGAATACGGTGATGTCTGAATGTTCAATGCAACAAGACTTGTGTGAAATGTTCAATATTTATGCAACAAGACTTGTTTGAACTCGTCATTGTCTTTCTGCCCCTGGTGCACGTAGATGAAGGTGGCAATCTGTTCACGTGGAATTCTGGGTGGACAGGCAGCTTCCAATGCCTCGGCAATTTGCACTTCGTTCACGCCCTGTAGTCCCTCAGTCATTAGCGCGTCTGATGGTATACTATTGTCCACACACGTATGCGTGTTGAAGAGCCCGTTCTTGTTCCCACAGCCTGCACATTGCTGGATACGCAAGTGTCGAATGCGGGGTCTGAGATGATCCAGGAATGTGTCGATGTACTTCTTATAAATATACTCAGTCACCTGGTCAGACAGGGCTTCGTGAATTTCAGCTGTGAGACTCTGCAGCTTCCGCCACGCAGGTATTTGCAGGGTGACACCCTGAGGTAAAGGAATACGCTTTTGCGTATCTGCCCTCAACTTCCATTTACGAATATGCACCAGCAGCATGTTGTTGAACATAGAACAGGTGAGAAAGATGTCGTCACCCACATAAAATTTCGCTTCGTCGCTCCCCTGGTGGTCAATGACCGCATCGATGGCGTAATAAATGGCCTGTACTCTTATCCAGGTGTCCAACGTCAAGGCGATATGCTTAGGTGGTTTGTCGTCCCAGGCCGGTGCGTTAAAATGCACTTCCTCTTCTTTGACACTCACAGTTAAATAGGGAGAGAGCTCCCAAGTGTTCGTCTGGGCCGCCTGGTAGGCCTGCTGGATAATGTCATTGATCTCCTGCACAGACATAGGAAGTAGCACCTCTTCCTTCGCTTGCTCAGGCACTTGCTGGGGCACTGGCTGAAGCACTTGCTGAGGTATTTCTAAAGGTGTTAGTTGGGGACGTTTGGTAGGTGGACCGGGTTTGGCAGGTAGACCGGACTCTTGGTGCGTACGTTTGGTAGCTGTACACCCTTCGGCGATGTCCATGTCCATGACTAAGATATTATCTTCTGAATCCTGGGCTTGAAGTAGATCTGCTATTCCTTCATTTCCCGTCTTCTTCAGCGCCTCCACGAAGGCTTGAAATGCTAAGGGGCTACGGCGCAGTAGATCGTCGATGAGGGCTCTGTTTTGTCGTGAAGTGGTCTTCTGCGCCATGATATCTTCGACACCGGGTTTAAGGATTATGTTTTCCACCATAAGCAGATCACATAGTTCGGCCACATGCTGCATCTCATCAATGAGGCGAACACGGTGCTGTAGAAGCTTAGCTCGGTGGGATGACTCCATGACTGTGGGCTCAGGCTGGTGAGTAGCTGCTATGGTGAGATAGGCTGGTGAAGTTCCACTGGTAAAATGAAAATCTTCTCCACGGCTCATGCTGCAGTTAGGCCCCGGCAAATAGCTCCTCTCGTCAGAGTGGTTCAGGCTGGTAGGCTGGTCAGGCAGGCAGGCAGGCAGGTGAGATAGCTCCGTTCGGCAGGCCGATGAATGCACCAACTCTAAAAAAATTCCCCCTTTTATACGTTTTTTCGTGACATTCGGGTGTTTTCGGTATTCTCCGTGTGTCTTTTCGGTATTCTCCGGGTCTTTTCGGTCACCTCCGTCACTCTCCGGTGATCACATTCGGGTCTTTTCGGTCACCTCCGTGTGTCTTCGGTCACCTCCGGGTCTTTTCGGTCACCTCCGGCACTCTCCGGTGATCACATTCGGGTATTTTCGGTCACCTCCGGCACTCTCCGGTCACCTCCGGGTCTTTTCGGTCACCTCCGGCACATCTTCACGGACCTCAACGAACTCGCCGGACCTCTTCGGTATTCTCCGTGTCTCTTCGCACACCTCCGTCACATCTCTCGGTACCCCCCGCCACATCTTCACGGACCTCACCGAAAAGACACGGAGGTGAACGACATTGTGGGGAAAACCCCACAGACAGATCAGTACAAGCTCCCACGGACCTGACCGAAGAAATACGAAGATGAACGACATTGTGGGAAAAACCCCAGTACATGCTCCTCTCACCGAAAAGACACGGAGATGAACATCCCCACAGACAGGTCAGTACATCTCCTATCATCCTCACAAGTCACGCCCCATTCACCCAAACCGGAAGTGACGTCATACAGAGGTCACGCTCCATTCACCCAGACCGGAAGTGACGTCATACGGGACAGCGCCCCCTGGCGGATAAAAATGGGAAACCAAGAGTTACCTCCCTGGAAAATAATAGGCTTCGTGCGGTCTCTATACTACTAACACCACACCAACTGTAGTCTCCATATGATAAACACGGTCTGTCTCCACATTTCGTGTAACATGCAGACTCACACGCCCATTAAGGGAAGCATTTAAATGCAAGGTTGTTGTGTTTTACTAGCCACAATCTCGTGAAGCAAATGCACTTTCCACGGTTAGCTATCAATGCGGCCGTTCCGCTGTGTGCATTTCACCACTGTAATGGACAAGAGCAGAATACTGCCGAACAGATTCTTTATTGCGATGTAATGAACATTCGAAAGCCTTTCTTATGCTAATGTTGAAAGTTAAAACGCTGTTGTAAAAACCGTAAAGAATATATATGGTGACAATGGGTCACCCTGTCTGCAACCCCTTTCCAAGTTAAAAAATGGTGAAGGAAAACCATTGCTAAGGACAGAACTTTTTGAATCATGTTGGAATAATTTAACTCAACCGCAAAGCGATTCGCTCAAGTCAAAGAGTCGTATGCATAAATTTCCAATCGACGCTGTCAAAGGCCTTTTTGGAGTCGACGAGAAATACGAGGCCTGGTATTTTGGTTTCCTCTGCTCACTTGTTATATCACAGTGTTACTTCCCCGATAAACCTCCCTTGCATAAAACCCTCTGTGTTTCATTTATAATAGACGGTACTACTTTGTTAATTAGATTGGCTATACAGGAAGATGCGATTTTGTAGTCAACATTTAGAAGCGAGAACGGGCGGCAGTTCTACGTAAGATTTTTTTTTTTATCTTTCTTCCCTTTGGGTAGGCAACCAACTATTCCCTGTTTCTGAAAGTCAGATAGCGATCCAACTGAATATGCGTAATTGATCGATCGGACCAGAAAAGCCGCCAACTTATGATAGAACAAATCATAAAATTCGAACGGAAAACCGTCGGAGCCTAGAGGATTTCCGGGGTTTTTTCCTTCATCTTTTTCAGCGCAAGATAGCACTCTGTTTCTGTGACGGGGCCTTCGCATTACATTTTATCTTCAACAGTGAGAACGACGTTGTCATTTAAAAACGTACCATTTGTCTTCATCTATAAAATCCGTTTAGTATTTCTCTGGACCGTGTTTCTAGCGTTCCGTCATTTTTGATAATCTCTGAAATTAATAATTTATTAATTAAATTACGCTTTTCTTACTTGCAGAACTAATCAGAATTTCCCTCTCCTTTCTAGCACCATTTAACTTTTGACCGCATAATTAACCCTTATATTTGGTACATGCGCATGGCTTCCATGGCGTATATGTTAACTAAAATCTCTAAACCTTTGGTCGGTGTTTCTTGTGTGGTTTCTGCTGCTGTTTTTTCAAGCTTCTATATTTAGGAGTTAATGACCGCCTTAGTGAATATTATCGTGTAATAATTTTTCGATGTTTAGTTTTAGACCGTCAATCAAGAAACCGAGCGGCGAAACCGCGAGGTTTTTTGATGAGGTCTAAAACTAAACATCGAAAAATTATTACACGATAATATCCAATAAGAAGGTCATTAACTCCATTCTAACATGCACAATGATAAATATTTCCTCATTTCATAAGCGGAATGGCAAATTTTCTGCTCGTCCCGTTTTGATGCGAGAATTTCGTGACTGGTTTACAGGCCACGCTCGCTCGTGCTATCTGTTCACGAGCTGCAGCTGTGTGAACTCCGCCCACTGCGCAGTGAATGAACCAATCGTCGCTCAGCTTTGTGGCACTTCGTAACAAGAATGAGACGTCACCAGTTCGGCACGTGAATGTAACAGATCACAACAAACAAATGAAGATTATCGTGTGATAATCTCCGTATGTTTTGAGGTCTGGACCAATCAGCGCACGGCTATAACGTGGAGCATGTTAGAATTCTTTTTCAATTTTGCTTACGATTTTTTCCCGGGCCTCCTTTATCGAAAAAAGGGACAGAAACACACCAAATGATCCAGTTTTTTGTAGCTCGAAAACAATTAGATCGTTTACACTAAGACAGAAGTTGGTTGACAAGTATCGCCACTTACGTAACATTCAGTAACAGTGTCGGATATGACAGCCTCAACCAGATTGATATACTCTGGATCAGAAAGGAGCTGCGTATTCAGTTTTCAGGAACCGGTAACCTTTCCTACGTTTTCGAAAGAACAAGTTAGGAAATTAGATAGTGGTCTGACCTATTATATGTCAAAGTCTTATGTACAGCGAGAAAGAAAGATATCGTCCGAAGCTAAGTAATCCAGTCTGCTTTAATACCTGTGCTAGTCCTCTACCGCTTAGTCGAAGGATTATACAGACGCCAGACGTCCTCGAGGTTTAATTTATCCTTAATTTTCAAAATGGCTATTCTAGCTCTCTACACGCTTAAAACTAAAGTGTTGAAACTTACTCGTAAAGTGTTGAAATAACCCTTTAAGTGTGTTCACAGGGACTGCTCTTTAAGTGTTGTCCCTGTGGACACACTTAAAGGGTTATTTTAACACTTTACGAGTAAGTTTCAACACTTTAGTTTTAAGCGTGTAGTTATTCGTTTTCGCGATAATTGCGAGTGTCCAAGATATATTCCTAAACAAAGTTCCAGTCACCATAAGCTATGACGGAGTTACTGCTAGAAGGATCTATTTCGTAGAATAATTTTTGGAAAATATTGGCTCATCACTGCTTGGACCAAATACATTGATTAGTGCGAGCCTCGTATCTTGAACTGTTCCGTTGGAGGCAGTTTTTGCACCCCCGTGACAATTTGTTTTCTGTACCAATAAATATACAAGATAACCATAATAATCTATATATTTTATGAAAGCGGACGTCGTAGGAATTTCAACTATATGATTTGTATAACCGACACTGCTATTGTGTAGAAAATATTTCAATTTTAATAAAATTCAAATTAAAACAATAGCGTCCATGTTTCAATTGAAATTTCATGAAAACTGTTGATCTTGTTTCAACTTTGGTACACCTTGATAGGAGACAACTCGAACTAGCAAACTTTATCTCTTTTTTTTAAATTTTTGCGTGGTTTTAATTTTTACAGCTATTTTACTAAAATAAATTGAAAGAAACGTAATATTTTACGATCATTTGTCTTAAAAGTTGAATAATTAAATAACTAAGCCAAACTTACAAAAAGTGAAATAAAATTTACTAGATCGTCAAATTTCAAAAGCGTAGCATGTATACTTTTCGAGAAATAAACGTTTAAATCTTGGATTTTGTAAAAAAATTAAAGGCTAGAAATCGGGCAAAATGTGTCCAGCTATACATCTGAAGAATTATCCCAATTTATTTCTTGAATTCTATTGTCAAATACATTTTTTATTGGTCTTATGGGACCTACTCGAATTCCTCTTTATTTTTGATAACTATTACACTAAGTTTATTCATCAAGGTGGTTCAAAATCCAATTTAAACTTAAAAAACTTGCTAAAACTTGTTCAGCTGAGAAATGTTCACACCTGTGCCGATCACTTCACGGCAGGTGTCAATTAACAATACAATACACACTCCAGCAGCTATGAACGACTTACAACAGACAGTCGCGTGAAAGGTTAATCTCTTCCCAGCTGAATATCACTCATTGTTAAGGCTATGTGCTTAAGTTTTTCAGTGCCTCAGAAAGTAAATTTTTAATCCTAATGAATTTTGATTTCACTTTTTTTCACAAAATGTTAGACAAAATAGTAAACCCTCTAACGAGATAGCTATCCTTAAGTCAAGAATAAAGTACCTCCCATCTGCATCCTTCCTGCAGCAATGTACAGTGTATTCAAACTTATTTCTGAATAAAAACTGCAATCCCGGTACTATTGGATTTTTATGTGTTGTTTCATCATTGCTCAGTTTGCTTTCGTGATGAATTGAGTGTATTAATCTGTGAAGCCGATAATAAAAAATCTGGATTGTTCGATATTGAAATTTAACATTACTATCGGTTTTGTGACGCCATTATTACACCACCAGCATGTCCAGTTGATCATCTCACGATACTTGAATAGGATAGCCAAGTCTTTTGTGTTTGATAAACTAACTGAACACTGCAAATCTAAATGCGATCTTTCAGATTTAATGCATATTACGTTGAAAGGTCATAAAAATCAATAAAATATGTATTACACTTATTTTGCCATCTTTTCTCTATGTTCTCTCGTATACGCTTTATATTTCTATTTTCATACTGGTTACTAGTTTTACTCTTTACAACTATTCTGATATTGAATATATAACCTTATGTCCAGTTTGGTGGCATCATTTTCACTAGTATCTTTAATTAAATTGTCTTAACAGAGTTGAACATGGCAGTGTGACTAACGTCACAGGACCTACAAAGTTGGGTAGGCATGCAGACTCCGACGCCAACTGAACTCGTGGAAATTCCCCACCCCAAGTTGAAATCCTGCCTATATTAAGATGGGCACTGCCCAAGCGAGAATCACCAGTGATTTTCATCAAATGTCACCAGAAATTTTCATCAAAAGTAGGTCAGCTCAGAACTTGCTGGTAACAGTCCCCTATTGCACCTTCATGCCAAAAACCAACGTTCTAATGTCAACGGTTCTCTTTATTTTGCCGACGGAAGAATTCGGATGGACTCTCACTCACTCGCCCACTCATTTGCCTGCTTCATAGGAATAAGATAGATTGAATATGACACAGCCACGCATGTGCATTGTAGGTCCCAAAATCAAAGCGAGTTCCCTCCCCTTGCTGTTCGTGTAAATACGCGACCATATAGTATACATGAGCAGTGTGACTAACGTCACAGGACCTACGAAGTACAGTAGGCATTAGGACTCGAACGCGAACTGAACTCTTGGAAATCCCCACCCCCAGTTGAAATCCTGCCTATATTAAGATGGGCACCGCCCAAGTCAGAATCGCCACTGATTTTCATCAAAAATCACCAGAAATTGCCATCAAAAATAGGTCAGCTCAGAACTTGTTGGTAACAGTCTCCTAATGCGCCTTCATTCCAAAATAAATAACGATCACCGATTTAATTTTACATTTTTTTTTTAAAGGAAACAGATTGAATAATATAGGTTCACTAGATTTCAAGCTTTACGTGTGAAAATACATCTACATCTCTTTAGTGGTTTTTAGTGCCCTTGTCCAGGATCAAAACAACTTTTTAAATCACATTATTTTCCCAACAATACACCAAATTTTTATATATAGTACTATAGTATAGAAAGGTAGCATTTATGTAGTTTACGGTAATTCAACTCGAGACCAACACCTTCTATGCACAAGATAATAATGATTCTATGTGATTCTCCTGAGCATAACCGGTACAAAGACGAATAAATAGCGTCTCTACATCACGTTGTTATCTAGATATATCAGACAACACATTTTGGGTATCGGCAATCTGATGAATGTACTATTCCGGTTTCCTTGTTTCACATTATATTCTATGGCAGTTGATCGGTGATTTTCTTTATGATAAACGTTAAACCACCTCAGCTTCGTTGTGCAAACAGCGCTGAATTTTTGAGGGTATATGCAGTAGGGTATTTTTAGCCGGAGAGTAACTGATAGGCCTAGTCATTAAATGCGATAAAACGCTGGAGCAAAACGGACCACAGTTTTCTTGGCAATGATGACATGTTTGGATGTGAAACAGGATACACGTTACAGGCTACAGCTTACATATATATAACAATATACTGAAGTGTTAATTATAAATCTAATTTTAATCAGAATTATTACAGATCAGAACTTGCTGGTAACAATGCCCTAATGCACGTTCATGCCAAAAATCAAGGTTCTAATGTCAACGGTTCTCCTTATTTTGCCGACGAAAGGATTCGGATGGACTGACTGACTCACTCATTACCGGACAATTTGCGATCTGTAGCCTACTTCGTAGGAACATCTACACTGGAAAAGCGATTGGCATGAACCGGTTATGCTAAAATCCGCTCTACATGTTAAACTGACACGTGATAAAACTTGGCCGACATTCTTCCCATAATAGTCACATGTGTAGTACCTTCCGCTACCTAGATATTAGCCAGTATAGAAGACAGCCTTACCTGCCGGTTAAAACCCTGAGAGAGGCAGTCAGCAGGTCTTGTCAGTCTCAAGTCATGTCCTCCTCTGGCTCCTTTACCAAGCCCGCGAGTTACTCTGATTGGCTAATGGACAATCAGCGCCCTCTACCAAGGGGAGATAACTCTATAATAAAGCACTCCCCTGCAACAATCTGACACTATTCGTTAATGGTCTAATTCTGGCAAGTGAGAAAACCTATTCTTACTACACTCTTCCCCCTTTTCTTTTTGGGGAAGGGCATACCAGCGACTGACAGAGTCTAAAACTCCAGCAAAGTATTCCCAATGATAAAAAAACATACCATAAAAGTACGGAACTGTACCTAAAGCTTTCTCTACTTTGAACTGGGCTAAAAACCGGACATAACCTAAGAACAATCTACGTAAAATTAGTCCGACAATAAAATACCCAACCCAGATCATGGAAGCTGATCTCTAACCCCAACCCTCAGGTCGATTTTTCAACAGACCTCTAATTTCCCAAAGAAGACCCAAAGGAGCTGGAGCGAACTGGCCCACTTTAAGTACCAGTCCGACTCACTATGGAATCTACCTTTTCCCCCAACCTCCCCTTCCCCTCATAAATTAAGGGCTCACTCAATTTTATAATGTCAGCCCCTCTTAAACTGAGAGCCTGGCTACACTGTACAGCCTGTCAAGAAACAGACGACTAAGGAAATACTTGCCAGACTCTCCTAAATTGAGGGACTGACTATATCAGACAGTCCAAAAATATGTTTCACAAAATGCACCTGACATTTTATAATCTGTCAGCCCCTCTTAAACTGAGAGACTAGCTACACTATACAGCCTGTCAAGAAACAGACCGACTAATGAAATAATTGCCAGACTCTCCTACATTGAGGGACTGACTATATCAGACAGTCTATAAAGTTTTGACTAACTGACTATATCAGACAGTCTATCAAGTTTTGACTAACTGACTATATCAGACAGTCTATAAAGTTTTGACTAACTGACTATATCAGACAGTCTATCAAGTTTTGACTAACTGACTATATCAGACAGTCTATCAAGTTTTGACTAACGACAATAGCGACAATAACTTTTAGACTGTCAGCACTCGATGAGAGCTTGCTCAGTTTGAAAACCTATCAGTCCCTATTAAATTGAAAGACTGGCTATAATCAGGCTGATCAAGGAATAACTGCCAGACTCAAGTAACTAGAGGGACTGGCTATATCAGATATCCCATCAAGAATAGTTTGACTTAGGCAATAACTGCAAGACACTCAGTCTCTCAGTAATTGAGTGACTGGCTAACGAACATAGTCTGACTAATACAGTAACTGCCTGTCAGTCCTCCATACATTGTGGGACTACTCGTATAGCTCAAGGCTTCAGGAAACCAATATCCTCTGTATTCATCAACAGAGACACACACATGAAGAATCAACGCATGTGAAACACCCGTGCACAAGGTGCCGCTAACACGTCAACTCAACATGTGGATGAATCTGCAGGACCAGAAGGAATATCGGAATCTATTGAACAGAAGTGCACTGCGTTGCTGATGTTACCGCATTGCCAATGATCAATTAGCCAGGGTCTGAATAAACATATCCAAAATGATGCCCGAATTTGATCAGACATAATGCTTCACAGTGAGCATTCAACCAAACAAGGTCAAGGCTTGTCCGATGTCCGACTTTTATTTCAGACCCTGGTTCAATAAATTAAACCGGGATGACAAACACCGGTACATAACGCACTGGGGCTTCCATAGAGAAGACACAAGCAGAGTTTTGGCCACAAACTCCCCCGGCCCTGTGTCTCCAACATGGATTGCCCCGTCATTCTCTCCCCTTGTTAAATCATCCCTCACAATTCGCACTCTCCTCGGCAAAAACTCATATAGCATCCAAGTAACTTACATGTACATTTAACACCATTTAACCATTGCCGAATGATGTGCCAACCGTGAGGGTTGAACCCACAGATAAAATTTAACCCAAACCACCATTCCACAACCCCATTCACTCCACTTTCACTCGAGTCTTTCTCCTAACCCCCTAAAAAGTTGAACATATCTCCATCACACCACGACGCAACACACACTGTATATTTTTCCAACACACCTCACATGTTCTCCCAACACACCAACTGTTCCAAAATAGGTACACACACCACACTCTACTGAACACTCAATCTACCAAAAATAATCATTCTAAAATATTGGTCCACACACCACAAATCCACCAACACACCATTATCCAACACAGCACATCACTATTCAACATCCACACATATCACAGATTTCTTGTCAGACATTTTATCATTTTTTTTTATCTTTCCCCCCAAAAAGAACAACCGACACATCAAACCAAAATGCCACATCACCTACATCAAAATACAAAGACATCAACATCAAAATCAACTCAAACCAGTGTGCTAGATGGCGCCACATGCCATTGCCCACTGCCAATCTGCATTGCCCCCTAACATTACCAATACTAAAATAGAACTAAACCAAGGGACTGTCCAAACCGGTCAGCATGCATTAGCATTTCAATGCAGGAACCCCCATGTTCCCAATGACCAGGGACTAAAATCAACAACACAGCCGTAAGCAGACAGGAAGTCCGAACCCAGTAACAAATCATGAACCACCGGGGCTACAATCATGTCTCCAAAGCAGTTAAACCCTGCAACAGAAAGGGGAACCTGTCGAACCAACATTCCCATACTCGTCGTACCCTGAAATGCACCAGTTAGCTTAATGCGAGTGGATGACAGTCCTGTAACCCCTAACTTCTCGAATAATTCCAGACTCATGACTGTAACCTGAGAAGCAGTATCCACTATCGCACTCACTGGAACTGACCCGACCCTGACCGGAACTACCATTGCCCCCTTCCGAGCCCCAGACACGGTAACGCCTCGAACGGCAGCAGTCGACCCGGCACAATCTGACAAGGAAGGTCCTCCCGTGGTAACCAACCCATCAAGATTAGTGCGAACGGGGCAACTTCGACTTATGTGTCCTAATTGGTGACAAAGATGGCATTGTACTTGGGGACATCGGAAACTCTTATGCCCATTTTTCCCACACGAGTAACAGATAACTCTGTTAATAGGGGCTTCACTGGCTACCGGTAGCTCGGGAGAATTAACAAGTCTCAATCGAGACTCACCCCGACCCTCCCGAAAAATATCCCCTCCCACAGACTTAAGTTCCGTGGAAACTAGACGGACCTCCGCTACATTCAAAGCTTGATGATTATACAGTGAGGCGTTGACACATGTCAACGCATCCTGAATAGTTCTGGGGTCTTTCTCCATAGCAAACAAAACTATAGCCTGTGGTTCATGACAACCTTTGAAAAATTGCTCCACAGCTATCGATTCGACTAACTCACGTGGAGCCCCCGGATAACCCTTCACAGCTAAATGAAGACACCTATCAGCAAAATCAGCCAAAGTGTCATCGGCCCCCCGCTCCTCCAACTGCAACCGATGTCGGATTGCTTGAGGAGGCTCGAGATCACCATACCGTTTGTCTAAGGCTTCAAGAAGCTCATCAAAAGAATCACAAACTGCTTTCGGTAAGAAAGAGTAAAACTCGATGGCCTTGCCATGCATGCACTCAGTCAAACGCTTTAGAGATTTTGCCTTGCTCCACTTCCGATCTTGAGCTTCTAATTCAAATTTAATTTTAAACGGCGACCAACCTTTGGCATCGCCGGAAAAAACTAATGTTTTCGGAAGTGAACGGCTGCTACTACGTGTAAAAGGTGATGCCGAGGGGCTACGGCCACGTGATGTTAAAGGGCTACGGCTACGCCAGCGTACTGTTGGAGGACCACGGAGAAGTCTACGCGATCTCAAATTCGCTTTATGTTGCCGTATAGGCTGCGAAACATTTGGCTCAATTAAATTATCTCCCTTGTCCTCCTGACCATGAGCAATGCCAGAATGATCAATGGGTGGAGAGGAATGGCTACCTTTGTGCTCCTCCCCAACCTTACTATGTGAAGGGACGAAAGGGTCAGAGATGGGCACAGAAAGGTGCTCCACCCTCTGATGATGCCCTGACCCCTCGCCAGCATTCACCACCCCTGCATCCATATAAGGTGCATGCTGGGCACCCTCACCAGCATTGCATTCCCCACCTCCCAACCCCGGCGTTTGCACAACATTGACCACAGACAAATTTTCCTGCTCAACGTTGCCCATTAACAGCCTAACAGCACCATCACCAGTCTGCACTGAACTAGCATCAGCTCCCACCCCTCTAACCATTGGAGTAGACGTCTGGCCACGCATCATGGTCACCAGCATTCCAACCTGGTCCCCCATGTTGGTAAACCCTGCCCCTAATTGGGTCTCCATCCCCCTCAATTGCGTTCCCACCCAGCTCTCCAATTTACAAACCTTCTGAACACATTCTCTCTGGTTAGTTGCCAGCTGATCGATTCTGGCGACACATTCGCCCTCGTTAGATACCAGCTGACCGAACTTGTTAATACATTCTCGCAAGCTCTGAGAGAGACTCTGAACAACAGATTCCCTTTCCCCCCTTAAATTTTGAATGTGGTTTTCCATCTCAGTTCGCAATTCGCCCACATGTTTTTCAATTAAATCTGAAACATACTCAGGGCAAATGGAAACATCTACCCCACTAATAAGAGAATTCTCTTAAAGGATTCTTCTGGAATTGTTCAATATTATGTGCCATTGATACGTCTACTGGTACCAGTTCTGTCATGGTGTGAATTGTGGGACTCCACAAAAATGCAAATGCAAGTATTCAATAAACTGCAATAATCACTTCCAAAATGGCTGCCATGAAATAAATTTATCTGCCTTACTTGATTTGTCAAAATACTATTAACCAGACTCGTCAACCAACTTGACAGCAATGCCTGTGATGCACAATAAATTCTGTTTTCTGTATAAAACAGAAATAAGTAGTTGTATCAACTACTTACACTCAGTGAGTTTCCACTCCAGAAACTCACTGGAAAAAATGAAGCACTTATGAGCTGAACGCACACACGTTACCGCAGTCAGTGCGCTCTAGTGTGCTTATTCAACTCAAATCCATCAGAAAAAAATGAAAAAAAACAAAAAAAACAAGACCCTTCAAAACAAGTGCATCACGCGTTACCGCAGTTAACGCGTTGTTGCAACTTCCCTGTTAAGTCCAAAACTAGAAACAAACCAAGCCAAATAAGATACAAAATAATCGCTGGCGCTAGTGGCCCAGTTAATGCATAATAGCTCAATAGTACGGGTGTTGATTATTGAACAATCATCAAATGGTGCCAATCAATACCAAATGAGACGGAGTTATCAACAATCAAAGTATATTTCCCTAAATAAATAGGATCGAAACTCACAGAGTTGGCATTTTGCAATCGCCAACTAAATTATGGTTGCCTATTTAATAAATGTTCCCAAAATCAACTGGTGTTGCCCAACAATACCCGATTACTCTCTAACCGGGTGCAGTGTTGATGCCACACCAATTGTTTTTATTTTTTATTTTTTTTTTTTTTCAACTAAATGTAAGAGTGTGTGTTTTAACCAATCACTCAACCAAAATCAGATGGTGTCACTTGACACCACCAGACCACTATGTAATTGAGTGTAGCGCCGATATGTCAACACTCAAAAGAAAATTTTAATTTTTTTTTTTTTCAAAGTCAACCCAAGGATGTGTGTTTGAATAAACACCAATCACTCAACCAAAATCAGATGGTGTCACTTAACACCACCAGACCACAATCAAATTGAGTGCAGTGTTGATATGTCAACACTCAAATCTCAAAATACAATCAGAGTTTGTGTTGTATTGAACACCAAACAATCAACCACATTCACCAGATCAAAATCTGATTAAATATGGTACAAGTTTGTTAACACCCCACCACCAAAATATTGACTGTTTATTCAAACTCAAAATGTATTATTCCCAAAATACTGAGTGTATTTCAGCAACACTGATCACTCACCCTTTTTACAGTGTAAGTCACCATTGAGTACACCATCAAGGTTTCGACCACCACAGAATATGAGGTCAATTCAATTTGTGCAGTGTAACTCACCAAATCAGAATGAACACCAGCAATTTACGTATTCACTATGTAAACTCACAGGTAGCATTCAGCTACATGTAACACCTCACGAAAAGCCACTAAGTTAGTAGCCAAGCAGAGGATAAATTTTGACCAAGTCCAAAAATAAACTAGGTACCAATATATTAGCAAATCTATTGAAACATTAATTTGAATGTTCTATGCCATGGCTAGCAAGAATTTCAATCAAACGAGAGAAAATCCCCCACATTCAATGTCAGCACCAGCTAATCCCTCGCGCAATAGCTACCAGGAAATAGCCAGGTGAACTGGACGACGAAATTGGGCGAATTCCAAAAATTACTAAATTGAACTCTAGCCTTTAGGCCATAGATTTTCAGTGAATGTCCCAATCAAATTCACAAAAACTGACCACCGGAAAAGTCAATGTAGTTTGACCGATAATACAAAGCCAAACTATTGCTATACATTGTAAGTCGACCACACCAGTGAAAAATGGTCAACAGAAATTGACAGTGCGATAGACTCCCACAAACAAGTCTCGATAAGACAACCGTGCAAAAATATACCAGTGGCACAGCAAGAATAACCACAATTTGTCAACAGCACGACTGATGAATCCACGTACATCACAAGGTCATGCAGTACATGACCCTGTACCCCAAACTCAATCACCGAACCGAAAGGAAATGACTAATCTGACCGCGTTCAGTCACTAAAACTTCATCCCATGCTCCAAATCTTCTCCAAAAACCCCAACATTACCAACCCAACCACCGAGCACATAAAAAATATAATTATCATGGGACAGGACTATGAACAAAACACAAAAATACACATATGGACACACAAACAGTACCGGTACACATACATG
Source organism: Hanleya hanleyi (assembly GCA_036873755.1). NCBI lineage: Eukaryota > Metazoa > Mollusca > Polyplacophora > Lepidopleurida > Hanleyidae > Hanleya > Hanleya hanleyi. The sequence goes on along the minus strand of JAVTVY010003218.1, from coordinate 15,719 downwards.
ACAACACAAACATTAACATATAAACCATTCAAATATTGCACCTTCAAAACCTTTATCCCAACTTCTACTCCTAATTTTCCCTACCAAATACTATCTCAGAAAAAAAAAAATACTTCAAAATTCACCAAATCACACAAAATTCTAGCTAAATCTAAGGTGCAATATTGAAGGCAACCAGCAGGCAAGTCTGCCCGCTACACTGGCCATCTAACCAACCTAAACAATTACAATCCTATTCCTTTTTATTCCCGAATGTAACCCTTCAAGTTACTGTCGTTGTTGTTGTTGTTCCAAATAACAACAACAACGTGTCAGTAAACTCGCAAAATTTTCAAAAGGAACGCGAACTCAAACCAAATTGTAAACTGGGGTAGTTCAAAATAACCCCGCTTCACTCGCGATAAATTATACCCAGACAAATATGGCAAATCAAGTCGATCTGACGAAAGAGAAGGCTATCAAGGGTCCAATTTTCGTCACAACACACAGACTGTTTTTGGCTAAATTCACGAAACAATCATTGTCAAACTACTCCATATATTGCACAGAGCTTCAGAACTATTGCTGTATAATCTTTAGTTCACAACCAATGAAAGCCAAATCAATTTCATTTGGAAAATCCGCCATCGCGAAAAAACGTGACCATGCGGACGAGAAAATAAAATATTCCAGAACTTCGCTGGAAGCTCAAATTTTCACAAAACCCCTTTTATAAAGTAAAACACTTCCAGCTTATATCGACCCAATCGTAAATGAAAGCCAACAAGTTAGTCAGGACTCGGAAATGAAGATTTTCACACCCAAATTTTGAAAACCTCAAAATGGCCACCCATCTGGACACTGCATTCAGACCGCCATCAAGACGTAAATTTGCCTAATAATAACCACAAATCTACGCTTAATACTTTAACTTCTGATCACCAATTGTAGTACCTTCCGCTACCTAGATATCAGCCAGTATAGAAGACAGCCTTACCTGCCGGTTAAAACCCTGAGAGAGGCAGTCAGCAGGTCTTGTCAGTCTCAAGTCATGTCCTCCTCTGGCTCCTTTACCAAGCCCGCGAGTTACTCTGATTGGCTAATGGACAATCAGCGCCCTCTACCAAGGGGAGATAACTCTATAATAAAGCACTCCCCTGCAACAATCTGACACTATTCGTTAATGGTCTAATTCTGGCAAGTGAGAAAACCTATTCTTACTACACATGTTTAAACATGCTTGAAGATTCTTTACAAATAGTCACTTGATAAAATATGGCAGCCATAAACATGATTCTAATTGGTCTAATTATTCATCCTTACACCCTGATCATGAGCCCCAAACCCGTTTCATAACCTCTCCTCCACTGCTCTCTCAACCCTGATCATGATCCTGGTCAACTGACTTGAAGCTTTCAGTTTTACACTACTACCAGGGTGATGATCATGCAGTGATGTCCATATACATGTATTATGGATAAAGTTAATATAAATCCATTGCATTCTGACATATTTCACCATTAGGTAACAAGCCAGTTCAAACCAACAAAGAACAAATAAAACAGATGAAATAAATATTTATTCCTAAAAGACAAGTTCACTGATAATTTCACCAGAACTCCTGCCTGTAAAGATTTGTTCAGCTGGTTTTTCAAGTGGAGATTGAGCAGGCAATTTCTTCATGCCAATTGAATGACCGCTACATTAAAGCACACTGCAGATCTATTGTATTATGTGTCCTGTCTCGGTCCTTGACACGATTTAGTACAGATGAAAAGAATTATTTACTTGCCAGAAAATTTTATTCCACTGCCCGTTTAACCATATTAGGACAGGTCCCCACCCCCCCCACCCCCCAACCATACACATTGACATGAAGCCCAACTCACACTACAAACATTTTGTTGTATTAGAGTGAGTGAGTGAGTGAATATAATTTAACGTCGCTTTCAACTATATTCCAGTCATATCACGACGTTGGGTCCTATTCCTTTTCACCACACGGGTGGGGTCTTATTCCTTTTCACAATGACACCCCAGGTCAATCCCCGGAAGCCCCACAGGGCTTGCTGTATTAGAACAAAAACACTGTTCAGAACATGTTTTGTCTGCAGTGTGAGGTGCCCAGAAACAGAAAACTTCTGTTCGGAACAAATGTTCGTGAGATGAAACTTGTTTGATATTGCGAACATGTTTTGCCCTGGAACAAGTTTTTGTCTTCAGTGTGTGGTGATCGCGAACATGTGTCCAAACATTTACCAATCAACTGGCAGCTGTTGGTCATGTGATGAAGCCGCTCTCACATGACACAACAAAATGGCCTCGACCAAGAGAAAATGTTCGTAGTGTGACGTTACCATGAACAAAAACACGAACAAACTGTTCTGTTCTAATACGACAAAATGTTCGTAGTGTGAGTTGGGCTTAAGGAGTGGCACTGGAATGCAACAAAAATACATATTTGTTATTATTCTAGCATTGCACAACAAATTAAGGACTTATTGTCCCAATGACCCTTTCCAATAAGTTTAATGACTTTCATGGCCTTCAAATTGGCAGTGGGATTAAAGTACTTGTAAGAATTTCAAGTTATGGTAGGAACCCTGCTGTACACTCATGCTTTCGGTAGTGGGCATGGTAATTTGGGACTGGAAACCAGGAAATGGGTAAGATAACCTATGTAGGCCTACAGTCTACCTTAAAATTGGCGGTGGTAACTGACAGGTTGTTTTTGTTGCATTCATAACTGTTATATCGATGTGAACCTGGAGATAGAGTGCTGGAGGAGGTGACAGGTTAGCACTCATTTCCACACCTGTTAATAGTTACCATAGTAACAGTTCTATTTTAAATAGGTGTCTGCATTGCATCTGGCATGGTTGAAGAGGCATATTGATAGACCAATTTTATACATGGCAGTGTGACTAACGTCACAGGACCTACAAAGTAGGGTAGGCATCAGGACTCCGAGGGAACTGAACTCTTGGAAATCCCCCACCCCCAAGTTGAAATCCTGCCTATATTAAGATGGGCACTGCCCAAGTCAGAATCACCAGTGATTTTAATCAAAAATCACCAGCAATTTTCATCAAAAGTAGGTCAGCTCAGAACTTGCTGGTAACAGTCTCCTAATGCACCTTCATGCCAAAAATCAAGGTTCTAATGTCAATGGTTCTCCTTATTTTGCTGACGAAAGGATTCGGATGGACTCACTCACTCATTCATTACCAGACAATTTGCAAATGAGAGCCTACTTCGTAGGAACAGACCACCGCTGAGAGCACACTCAGCAAGACAACAGCAGAAAACATAGTTTTGTCACATGTCTAGCACTCTCCTCCAAGGTCTCCAGTTAAATGTGGTAGAGTACTCCGGGAGTTCTGGTGTAAAATAATTTGATTTAACCTAGTTGCGTGAAGTTCTGGTCTGCGATTTGAGTAATTATTTCTCCCCAGTGGATAATTTGGGAGCCAATCGCCAGAATGAACAGTCAAAGTTGTAATAATCCAATCATCATCAACTTTGAATACCTACCTATTCAAACTATATCACCTTTAAATTTAGGTGGAATCAAATAATGTTCTCTGAACATCCGTTTTTAAAACCATATCATCATTTCAAAAAAGGTGATATACTCAATATTTTTCAACCTGTATTTTTCAACCTGTGAGCATGTGTTATTACTGTACCCCATGTGATGAAGTTAAGTATGAGTGAACCAGTTCTGGGTCCACATAACTAAATGCTCGCAACAACTGTTGTGATCAGTGAGTTTTATCAACTTATACAAGATCCTTCATGAATTTAATGAAGATCTTCATGTGAAAAACTAAATTGAACTGTTTCCTCTATTGTGCCATTTAAAACAACAAACAGAGCCATTATCGCACAAATACTGCATTGTCTTTGTGGCATGAACTATCACAGCACTATAGAATCAGGGCCACACCCAAAGGCGGTCATAGCAGATGTGGTTGCCACTGATGTCACACTATGATATAGACTAGTCCATTCCCATTGTACTTTCCCTGAGGAATGTCATAAATCTCAGCATTTTTTTTTTTTCCTCTTTGCCATATGTAATCGGGTGTGAAATTTGAAGGCTTTTCAAGTTATGTCGAGGCTATGAATATCCATTTTCAAGTTTAAGTACTTTAGAGAATTGTGAGGCCCAGAGTGAACCTTGTCATACATAATTATAGTATAGCTCAGATAACATTACAGACATATTCATATTTATGATTTCATCTTGTTCATAATTCACATGTAGCACTTTGTGATTGCCATACTTAAATAAATCCACCACAATAGTGGCTGCATGACATAGACGAGTATCGCCAACCGACTTTGATATCAGCTTTCTCAAGATTTTTTCCCTCGAATTGCACCAAATCAAATCACAACATGCATGTATGCCAACATATATGCACAGTATATAATGTTTCTGAAGCTGGCAAATTTGCTTCAACAATTCACTCGGAATTCAAAGCCAACCAAATGTGTGGGTGTTTTATTTTTCCCAGTGTCAGGCCACCATTTTTCATGTTTTTAATCAAGTTCCAATTTCCAGCCTTGAAGTTCAATTTCACCAACAATGCATCAGTAAGTCACAAAAGTATCTGTCACTTTCAGTTTGACTTTCTGTATCAGCCCTGTTGTTATCTGGAGGAAAGCTCAAGTTCTGTCTCCACGATCTTCTTGTATTCATCAAATCCACCCTCTAGGCTCCATACTTTACCTCCGCCAACCACCCACAGTTCATTACAAACCATACGTATCAATCTCTCGTCGTGAGAAACTAGCACAACTCCTCCCTGTAAAGGAAAATATTAAAGTTAAATTGAGTTCAATTTTTCACCATAAAAGGAGATTTAAAATGAGAGGAAGGTTCCTGCACAATTGTTCTCCATAAAGGAACAATTACAGTTAAAATAGTTCTGGTGAAGTTGTTTTGTTGTGGGGGAACGAAGTCAGATTGGGGGGAGGGGGTTTGGGGGTCCTTCAAAAACACAAGAGATTCAGTTTGCAAGAGGTACTTAGGGCTGTTCAAGAAAACAATGTATGGGATGGGAATGGGGGGAGATCTTTCAGTTCTATGGTTTTTGTGTGGTCGGTTGTATACAGTCATTTAACATTAGGGAGATAGGATGATATATGGATGGTTGGGTTCAGTAAAAGGTGTCTTCCTCCCACCCCATGTACCATTTTCTGGAAAAGCCCTTATTTCCTTTCCCAGTATATGGTACTACTGGCTTCGGTCTACATTTGAGAAAATTTAAAATTGCCAAGTATTATAAACTCATTGCCTATGGCAAGCCGTTGTGAGCGGCTCACATTTCTTAAACTTGCGCTGGAAAGCCGTTGCCAGTGGCTTCTTGATAGCCTTATCTAAACACACCTGTGATTGGTTGTCTCGGCCTTGGTAGCGAAAAATTGACCAATTAACGCTTCCGTGATATATGAATCACTGGCTACATTCTTTTCAGCCTCGATTTAGAGTTTATTAAGTCGGGAATCTCCAAATAAGCTCATGTCATGTGACAATTGAGTGGGAAAACCCCAAACATGGCGGCTGCGGTCGTCGTGTGTTGTTTTTGTTTTCTCCTGACTACAGGTTTAAGAACGTTTCCATCATCAGTTTTTATTTATACGAATCACCAAAGCATCAAGGATTGTAAAAATATATAGATAGCCTCATGAAATGCGACAAATGAATGGGGTTTTCCAAGCATGGCGTCACCATCCCGTGTGAGCGACGTAACTTCGTAAGTTGTGCATGTTTCCTTTTTCTCCAGACTTGAAAAAAACAACAAACAATTCAAGAATGGTTTCCATCATTAGTTTTTATTTATATGAATCCCCAAAGCATAAGGATTGTAAAAATATATAGTTTACCATACCTACGGTACCCATGGAAAAATCTTAGAGCCATTATTATAACCATATGCGGAAATGAATATTTTTGCATAATTTATTCCGGCCAGTTGTGAATATTTATTCCGTAGGCAAAGAGTTAAACGAGAAGGCCACCTGGATAAGCCATCAAGAAGCAGCTTCCAACACTCATAGTTTAACTTCATACCAAAATTTGGGTCTAGGCCAAGTGGACTGTATAGCCAAACCAAAGTAGCCACAGACGGCTCCAAATCATATGACCACAATAAGGATTCTTTCACCATACAACAAAAAGTTACATTACAAGATTTAACTATTTTTAAGATAAACATACCATGAATTTCCTCAGAGCTTTTCCCAGGGCTTCTATCGTCTCCATGTCCAGATGATTGGTGGGTTCGTCAAGGATGAGAAAGTTTGGGCTGAAAGAAGAGAAAGATCTACTGGTTATAAAAGGCCAGTGAAGGGATAACAAGAGCCACAAAACAATTCAATTTTCAGTGATGTCTTGATCACAAAGAAAGGTCACAGTGACCATGTTTTTCATCATAGGGCAACTGACCAATCAGCAACAAAGGGGCCCTTTCGTGCGATCTTATGAAAGTATCAAAGCGAGAAAGTGTTCAGTCTGTTTCACCTGAGAGTGATGGGGTTAGATTCACACTTTCCCCTCTTACAGAACACTTGCATAAAGTTGCCCTGTTTATCCGGACAAAGTTTGATGGCTTTTGACAAAAAATTATCCCACAATCGGTGTTGGATGACCTTTTCAAACTTTTTATAACACATGCATCAGATCATAAAATTTCATTTCAAAATCATACTTTTAGAAATTTTGTTAATTTACAAAACCACCATTCAGCAGAATACACGATTTCTTGACTAACTTCCACGAAACATTTCTTATATGCACAGTTTGGTCAGTTGTTGTAAGGATTAACAAACGTTCTGAGAACCCCAACATCTCGCCTTGCGGGGTCATCCGCCAAAGGTGCAGCAGTATTGAAAGCATACATGTAGAGCAAACAATAAGGTCTGGAATAAGTGATGTGGTACAGACAATAATGTCTGGAATAGATTATCTGGTACAGACAATAACATCAGTCCCATGTGGGATTACTGGCAAAAGTTAATCCCATGTAGGATGGATAGGTCAGTGCGGTCGGATTACTGGTACATAGGGCATTCCAGTGTGAGATTACTGCTGGGTGGACCAGTCCCATGTTATTACTGATGGATAGTCCTCTGTGGGATTACTGCTGGATAGTCCAGTCCCAAGTGGGATTACTACCATCACCATCATGGTATGGATGGTCGTGATGGTATGGATGGTAGTGATGGTATGGATGGTAGTGATGGTATGGATGGTATGGATGGTAGTGATGGTATGGATGGTAGTGATGGTATGGATAGTATTGATGGTAGTGATGGTATGGATGGTAGTGATGGTATGGATGGTAGGAATGGTAGTGATGGTATGGATGGTAGTGATGGTATGGATGGTATGGATGGTAGTGATGGTATGGATGGTAGTGATGGTATGGATGGTAGGATGGCATAGATGGTAGTGATGGTATGGATGATAGTGATGGTATGGATGATAGTGATGGTTTGGATGGTAGTGATGGTATGGATGGTAGTGATGGTATGGATGGTAGGAATGGTAGTGATGGTATGGATGGTAGTGATGGTATGGATGGTAGTGATGGTAGGAATGGTATGGATGGTAGTGATGGTATGGATGGTAGTGATGGTATGGATGGTATTGATGGTAGTGATGGTATGGACGGTAGTGATGGTAGTGGTGGTATAGATGGTAGTGATGGTATGGATGGTAGTGATGGTATGGATGGTAGTGATGGTATGGATGGTAGTGATGGTAGGAATGGTATGGATGGTAGTGATGGTATGGATGGTAGGAATGGTAGTGATGGTATGGATGGTATGGATGGTAGTGATGGTATGGATGGTATGGATGGTAGTGATGGTAGGAATGGTAGTGATGGTATGGATGGTAGTGATGGTATGGATGTGATGGTATGGATGGTAGTGATGGTATGGATGGTAGTGATGGTATGGATGATGGTAGGAATGGTAGTTATGGTATGGATGGTAGTGATGGTAGGATGGTAGTGATGGGATTGTAGTGATGGCAGGGATGACATGGATGGTAGGATGTAAGTGATAGCAGTGATGGTAGGATGGTATGGATGGTAATGATAGTAGGGATCCGATGGTAGTGATGGTTGGGATTGTAGTGATGGCAGGGATGACATGGATGGTAGGATGTAAGTGATAGTAGGGATGGTAGTGATAGTATGGATGATAGCGATAGTAGGGATCCGATGGTAGTGATGGTTGGGATGGCAATGATGGTTGGAAGGGTATGACTGGTAGTGATGGTTGGGATGGCAGTGATGGTTGGAATGGTAGTGATGGCAGGGATGATATGGATGGTAATGATAGTAGGGATGGTAGTGATGATCAGTATGGTAGTGATGGTATGGATGGTAGGGGAGGGGGATTTGGTTTAATGTCACGCTCAAGGTTGTTTCACTCAGTTTGGTTGGTGGAGGAAGCCGGAGTGCCCGGAGAGAACCACCGCCCGTTGGCAAGTAACTGACAATCTTCCACACATGGACAGGCTGAGTTCGAACCCGTGCCGGTGCATCAGTGTGAGGCTAGCGGTCACCAGCGAAGCACCTTAGACCACTCAGCCACTGAGGGCCCATATGGAATGGTAGTGATGGTAGGATGTTAGGGATGGTAGTAGTGATATGGATGGTAGTGAAGGTAGGATGTTAGTGGTGGTAGTGATGGTAGTCATGTGCACTTCAGCTAAATGCAAAACTCAATATTTCCCATAATTTGGAGAAAAATTAATATTTCATCTCAAAAATAGCACAAGTACATACTCCAATCATAAGAAACATGTGTATGAAGTTTCGTAATCATCCAATGAGAGCTGACAACTGCAGCAAACTTATCATGTAGAAGCCTACATGTACAATTTACCTAAACAGAAAACTCATTCATTTGCCATAATTTTGAGAAAAATTAATATTTCTTCTCAAAAATAGCACAGGTACATCCTCTTATCATAAGAAACATGTGTACCAAGTTTCATAATCATCCAATGACAGCTGACAACTGGAGCAAACTTACCATGTACATGTATATGTACAATTTACCTAAACATAAAACTATTCATTTGTCATAATTTGGAGAAAAATTAATATTTCTTCTCAAAAATAGCACAGGTACATCCTCTAATCATAAGAAACATGTGTACCAAGTTTCATAATCATCCAATGACAGATGACAACTGGAGCAAACTTACCATGTAGATGTATATGTATACATGTAGAGGCCTACATGTACAATTTACCTAAACAGAAAACTCATTCATTGCCATAATTTTGAGAAAAATTAATATTTCTTCTCAAAAATAGCACAGGTACATCCTCTTATCATAAGAAACATGTGTACCAAGTTTCATAATCATCCAATGACAGCTGACAACTGCAAGAAGCTTTCCAAGTACAGATGTACATGTGCACTTCAGCTAAACGCAAAACTCATTCATAGGGATTTTAACATTAGAGTACCCCAGGGGTAGTACCCCCAGGTGGCATACCCACCCCCCATATTTTTTATATTTTTTTTATATTTTTTCTAGATTTTTTTTTAACTTGCTAAACCAAAAACCCATTCATTTCCAGGCAGGGGACACCGACACCGACATCCTCTTTCCCCCTCTCACAATATCTCCCCTTTACTTCGTAAGGCGAGATAAAAATATAAAAAAAAGGAGAAAATTTTTTGTATTTTCGACAGAATTCACACACACACAATTTTCAGGACAAGTTCTTCATAGAATGGAATTCTACTATCCCAGGATTTGAAGTAGCATGGATATTTTAATATCAAAAACATTCAATTCAGTGTCGAAATTTTTAAATATTTGTTAAAAACAGCCCAATGGGCTCCACTATCCCTAACCTATCAGTAATTGTCTACACTCAGAAATAATGCATTGCATAAGATGTATTTTTAGAACTTTGACAACATCATGTACGTTATAAATACGAAGCTGCGCATCTGAAAACCCCTCGGCTCTGAGCGCCAGCCATTCATAATGTATCTGAACCATATACTTTGAAGATATCAGGAACACCAAGCAGTCAAGTGACAAATATACAGATTATCAAAAATTTTGCAATTAGAAATGGCCCCTAAGGTTTCTGTTCAATTGGAGACACTGGTAGTCATTACTTGTCTCTTGATGTATTGATGATGTATACCGAGTATCATACTGAACACTTGAACAGTATCAAAAGATATATAGATCATCAATGATTTTTCATGAATTAAAAATGGATGCCAAGGTTTCCAGCCAATCAGAGGAAGGGGTTCTGTCATGTCTTGATTGTCTTGCATCAAACACTTGAACAGTACCAGAGGTATAGTTTTTGCATAAATTTAAGATGGCAATCAAGTTTTCCACCTAATCAGAGAAACTGGTTGTCATTAATTGTAAGTTTCTTGATTTATCGATGATTTATAGTTTTATATGATTTTGCATAAATTAAAAATGGCCAATAAGATTTACATTTAATCAGAGAAACCAGATCTGTAATTCATAATAAGTCTCTTGATGCATCGATGATGTAAATCAAGTTTTACATCGAGCACTTGAATGGTATCAGAGATAGAGATGATTAATGGTTTTTGCATAAATTAAAGATGGCCGCCCATCCTTCCCGCCACTCAGAGGAACTGATGTGGTTATTCATTGCAAGTCTCTTGACACATTGATGTACAACACTTAAATGGTATCAGAGATATACTTCATTAAAGATTTTATATAAATCAAAATCAAAGATGATCGCCAAGGTTTCCGCCCAATCAGAGAAACCAGAACTGTCATTCATCGTAAGTCTCTTGATGCATGGAATATGTATACCAAATTTTACATCGAGCACTTGAACGGTATCAGAGATAGAGATCATTAATGATTTTGCATAAATTAAAGAATGATTTTGCATAAATTAAAGATGTGGGAACTGATGTGGTTATTCATGGCAAGTCTCTTGATACATCGATGCTGTATATCAAGTTTCATATAGAACACTTAAATAGTATCAGAGATATACATCATTAAACATTTTGCATAAATTAAAGATCGCCGCCAAGGTTTCCACCGAATCAGGGAAACTCGTTTGGTCATTCTTTTAGAGTTTCTTGATGCTTCGATGATCTATACCAAGTTTCACACTGAACAGCGAAATGGTATCCGAGATATACAAGATTAATGGTTTCGCATAAATTAAAGATGGCCGACAAAGTTTCCACCCAATCGGGTCCAGATTCAATAGGGTTCTGGGTCACGTGCATATGGATGTGCATTGCAAGTTTGGTGTGCCTAGGGTAAGTCGTTCTAAAGATATCTTGGTAATGACAAAGCTGTGACGGTTTCACATAAATTAAAGATGGCCTCAGACGTACATGACGACAATACCCTTTGACCAAGGGGTAAAAATGTGATCTAGTAGGGTTGACTGTAGTTCTCACATTTTAGAAAGGAAGTTGAACCAGGTCAGCTTTTGCCAAGGCCTTAATTGATGCAAAAGATTTTCCACTATGTTCTGGTAGAGCATGACCAATTTCTTAGCTTTAAATATACTCTTCTATATAGCTCATAAACAAATCAAGTAATTTGATCTTGGAAATATAGATCAAGGTCAGTCATCTTCAACAATTTTCTGGTCTATTCTCACTTAATTGTATATGGAACATGAATTCCGAGATCTTAGACTTAACATATAGAATTTGACCTTCAGGAAATAGCTCAAGGTCAGTGATAGTCAATAGGCTTCAGGTCCAGGCATATGTGGTATAAATTTGAACAACTTAGATATAATCCTTCATGAAATATTGTACTAATTAGAATCTGACATGGATAAATAGGTCAAGGTCAGTCATCTTCAGCACCGCCAGATGTATACATAGTATTAATTTGGGAAGCCTAGCTATATTTCTTCAGGTTATATCATGATGAACAGTATATGACCTTGAAAAAATAGGTTAAGGTCAGTCAACTTGGACAGGCTTCTAGTAAATCACCAGTTATATATGTAATATGAATTTGGAGACCCTAGTTTTATCCTTTAAAAAAGATAGTAAGTAATTTGACCTTGATAAAATAGGTCAAGGTCAGTCATTTTCAATAGGTGTCTGACCCTTCACCAGATGCATACGTGGTATGAATTTACAATGCCTGGCTATAATCCTTCTTGAGATATCATGTCCAAAAGAAAGGTGCAAACTTTGCCCGAGGGGCAAAAACCCAGTCTCTGCCAGTAAAGAGAGAAAGATTACAAACATATTTTGTATGATACTTACACCGTCATACTCATTGTTGCAAAAGCCACTCTGCTTTTCTGGCCTCCAGACAAAGTACCAACTGGTCTGGTTGCTAGCTCCCCAGTGACTCCAAATGACCCCAGAAATGAACGATAAACTTCAATTGGTTTTCCTTAAAAGAAATAAACAAACATAAATATATCAAAGTAACGTTACTGTACTTCGGAAAGTTTGCATCAGTCTCTCCAAGAAAAAAGTCAGTTTGAAAAGTTGGAACACAATAGAAAACACAATGGCTCATTAAGTGTAATGGTAGAGTAAAAAGGTTATTGTTGGTATAAACAGGGTTTGAACTCTAAATCTGATATTCAGGGCTTTCATGCAAATGAGATTGTGTGATGTTACCATGTGAACTCAAGATAATTAGATAATGAGATAATTAGACAATCAGTACAGGAAATATCATATATTTGTAGAATATCGAGATCTTACACTTTAACAGAACTCAAATCAAGGACAGACCAAGGATAGAAGTAGCATGAACAGCTTTCATGATTTATCCAGATTTAACTGTAGACCGGTGCACAAAATATTCTGGAAGGTCGAGGAATTTTAGTAACTGTCAAATGTCAGTGGAGAAAGGGGAATATCATACCTGGGAATCTTGCAAGGAGGAGTTCAACGGAGTTTGAGTTCATGTCTAGTTGGTCAACATGATGCTGGCTAAAATACCCAATACGTAGACTTCGATGCACGTGTCGTAGCCCCTTCACAGGCTCCAGATCTCCTAGTAGGATTTTCAATAATGTTGTTTTACCAGCACCGTTTTCACCAACCTAGTAAGGATAACATCAGATAATATTTCTATGGTCAGTGGTATATCTGTCCATGATACAGGACAGAATTGTGTAGACATACAACCTTCATTCAAGTTCATTCTTGCTAGACAGCAGATAATGAAATTATTGATTACTGTAAATCGGCCATTAGTTGTCAACGACTGTGCTCCAATGGGAGCAGGGCTTCAGATTTTCCTTATTTGGGCACACCCTATAAATGAGTAATGCACGGCATTGTGAACCGGCGCTGTGAGCCATCAGTCATGGGTATAGGGCCCTAGTCGCTGAAAGCCCTCAGCAATGCTATCGGAGCCATAGACCACTCCGATGTGGATCTGACTGATATGTATTTATGTGTACTTTTTCGTATGTCTCAGCTATCAAACTTTTCATGTGATATTTGACTACCAGTCGATTGAGAATTCTCCTGGAAAACACAGCAGCATATGAACTCATGCACATATGTTCCTATCATGTGTGCATGTGCTGGAATGCGATTGGCTAAGTGCCAGGAAACACGCAGTAATTATAGAATACCCGTGCCAATTATGTCAGTATGCTATTCAAACATTTCCTAATCAGCAAAACGATCAAACTGAAAAAGTCACAGTCCTGACTTGCACACGCTAAGTTCATAGTATTTCAATCTTTATTTTTTCTTATTAATGGGTAACTGTACATTTTTTTTTTTTTAGTGTGGGTGCCTTTCAGTTGTGTAGAACCAAACTGATGCTAGATACGGCCCTGTTATAAGTGCAAACTTTGGTCAAATTTTGAGCACATCATTTAACATTGTATCAAGGGGGTAATCTGAAGCCACGGGGAGTCATAACTAAGCAATACAAAGTTGTGATCTTTAACACTGAAGATTGAAATGGGTGGTGACAGTTTTTGCATTAGTTAATAATCTTGTTTTTGCCTCTTTGAGAGTGCAATATTTTTATACGGCCAGTTGTAAGTGCAAATTTCAGTCATATTTTGAGCACATCGTTTAACATTGCATCAAGGGGGTAATCTGAAGCCACGGGGAGTCATAACTAAGCAATACAAAGTTGTGATATTTTACACTGAAGATTGAAATGGGTGGTGACAGTTTTTGTATTAGTTAGTCATGTTTTGCCTCTGTGAGAGGGCAATATTTTTATGGTGGGCTGTTCAAATCGCTTTTTGTCCATGGTCCGTCGTCCGTCAGTCCGTAAACAATTCTTGTTATCGCAATTTCTCAGGAACTACTTTATGGATCTTTCTCAAATTTGGTACACAGGTTCGCTTTGGGGTCTAGTTGTGCAAGATACCTTTTTTGGTCCGATTCGAAAATCCAATATGGCCAGCAGGCAGCCATCTTGGATTTCCCCATGAAACCTTGTTATCGCGATTTCTCAGGAACTACTCCATGGATCTTTCTCAAATTTGGTACACAGGTTCCCCTTGGGATCTAGTTGTGCAAGATACCTTGTCTGGTCCGATTCGAAAATCCAATATGGCCACCAGGCAGCCATCTTGGATTTCCCCATGAAACCTTGTTATCGCGATTTCTCAGGAACTACTGCATGCATCTTTCTCAAATTTGGTACACAGGTTCCCCTTGGGGTCTAGTTGTGCAAGATACCTTTCCTGGTACAATTTGAAAATCCAAAATGATCACCAGGCGGCCATCTTAGACTTACCCATGAAATTTTGTTATCATGATTTCTCAGGAAGTACTGCCTGGATCTTTATCAAATTTGATACACAGGTTCCCCTTGTGGTCCAGTTGTGCAAGACACCTTTTCTGGTCCGATTCCGAAATCCAATATGTCCATCAGGCGGCCATCTTGGATTACCCCATGAAACATTAAACATTTATAAACAATGTTTCTATTTGTTACTAAATCAAACCTGCTTCAATTAATGCCTTTAATCTCCATTAAAGTGCACAATCAAACGTAGAAAACGGAAGTAAAACTAAAAGTTATCTCCCCTAGGAGAGAGAGTTATCCGCCCCTAGGAGAGCTCTCACTCTTCCCAACGTGGTTACTATATAAGCCAGAGCCAGCCCATTCTCGCCCTCTTTCTCATTGTAACAACCGAGACCAGTAGTGAACCAGGCCGCGGTACGAGGGGATGGACGGCAGGGCCCATTAAATTGAAGCAGGTTTGATTTAGTAACAAATAGAAACATTGTTTATAAATGTTTAATATTTGCTTCCTAAATCGTAAACCTGCTTCAATTAATGCCTCAGTACCAACATATGGAGGAGGGAACCTCGGCCATGTAGTAGATTCAAAAGCAGGCTAAGTAACCGCTGGGAAGACACAGACATGGATATGAGCATGAGACATCAATAATCAAACAATTGAAACCCTGGTCAATGACATAAAAGGTTAAAAATGTGGATAAGATACAGTTGTACTTATCTTGCATGTCTACATCCATGTAGCTGTGCTCGTGGTGTGGCAGCAACTCTACCAAGATGTCCGAATCCTCTGCCAGTAAGGCTGTAGGTCTTCTTGGTAGGCATCTGTATGAAACTCTTGGGGCTTCGCCACTGTATGAACATACATGCAGATACTTGGCTATTCCTATTAGCTTTAGATGGAGCATAACTGTCCGGGCTTAAAGGGAGCCAAGCCACACCATGGAGGTTCTACCGAGATCTC
>JAVTVY010003217.1:0-35441 GCA_036873755.1 Hanleya hanleyi | reverse complement strand
AATAACCTTGTGCACAATCATTACACATGGAAGTACCAGAAGTTGACATATCAGCCGATGCTTTCCATGTGTGAATCCACATTGACCTCGCAAGAGTGGGATTCTCAGGTGCGAACGATCCCCACGCTAGATCCTTTCAGACACAAGGCATCGCTAAGCCCCAAATAACCGAACATTCAAATTAGCAGGACCTTCTGGCGATATCCATATAAAAAAAAAACACGTCACATCTCCAAAATTATAATAGCACAATAGATTCCCTAAAATAATTGACTTGCTCCGTTCCAAAGAAAAACCGTGCACAAATTTATTGTTAATAAATGCATCAGCGGTAAGGCAGAATATGGATTCATAATAATTTGATATTGGTGAAAGAATTCCGAAATGGACAGAGGTCCGGAAATGGCGACTCTCTCGAAAAAGAGTACGGTGGTCTGGTTAAATAATTGATTGGGTATTCTTAGTGTTTAAATTATTTGTCTCATTTATTTATTTTTTCATATTTTTCATTGAATGAAGTTTAACGCAGTTTGGAGACCTCGTTAATATGCACATAGTATGCTTGAATGTTGGCATGAGTTGCATGTAATATATACTTACCTTCTCGTCAACTAATTTTTGAAGACGACTTTCTTCCAGCCCCCTTTCCCTCAGAAACTGGATCAGGTCAGCCATCTGAACACAATACAGGAAAGACAATTAGGTCTCCTGGAGAGAACCATTCATTGGCTTGAAATCAACACTGCTGCAAAGTAACCACCGCTATTTTGTTGGTATCGTCGGATAAAACAAGGACTGATTGACCCGGTGATAGGATAATGTGACTTAGCCTTATGAGGTCGTCGTAATACAACTAAAATGTCCTAGTGTACATTCTATCAAACAGCATATTGGTTGCATTAATTTGATAAACGGGGATGTTCTGCATGCAGGTCATATATGTGCCACCCAAAAACCCAAGACGCAATTGAGGGGTGATATGCAACTATACCTTTTCTCATAGAATCACAAGTGATCTGATTACTAAATAGGCAATACAGTTGGTGGCCGATATCATATACCAGAATGTTCCCCAAACCTTGCTGAATGGGAATATGACACCCCTTTAAACAAACAATGTAAATTGGAGGATATAATTACAGAAACAAAGCGTCTCGGCACGACCAGAAGAAGTCAATAAAGAATAAACACACACTCTTGGAAGATGGTCCTGAAAATTCACTGAAATCACTGCTACAACAAAGACTATGGCAGAAAAAAAAATTCCATCGGAAAGTATTTTTAAAAGATTTTTTATCATTTACTATGTCGAAATAATAGTCCAAGGCAATGATAATTCATGTTAGTCAATATGAAGGACAGCCCAAAGCTGTGCAGAGCTATCCAAAACAGACCTGTGTGTGACACTGTCACCAACCTGTGTTAGTTTGTGAAAGCTAATTAATACATATAAAATACCAGTTTGTGCAGTCAGTGAGGGAAATCACCTGGATTCATTCTATTCAATCACGAACTGCCTATTGCGGTCCATTCATTCACAGCCTGTTGTGATTGTGCCAGGTTCTGAAAGAAGCGGCATAATTAATTGCCAATTGACACATATCTGTGATTTGATCCACATGTCTGGTACACACAATTTCTAGACTACGACAATCACTGAAGAAATAAAAAAAAATATTTAAAAATACTTCCCAAATCATTTTTCATATCTAACATAGTCTTTGTCGCAGAACATACTATACAGAATTTATTTGACTGCTTTTCAATATTTTGTGTTAATATTTATGTACTTCTGCTGGCAGTCCCAAGAACCATTTTTTTTGTAATTATATTCTCCAGTTTACATTGTTTGTTCAAAGAGATATAGAGGTGTCCTATTCACATTCAACTGTAATGCCTATTTAGTAATCAGATCACTTGTGATTCAATGAAAAAGGGTATAGTTGCATATGTCACTCCCTTAACATCCCTACTCGGCTATTACAAGGATGTGACCTGTTCCAGCCTGCTTGTGTGGAGCATATCACACAGGTTACCTCCAACGCAACGACCATACATCACAGATGATACGTTAAAACCCAACAATGGTCAGTCCAATGTCCAGTCGTCCATTTAACGCTAAGTGTGGACTCGTCTGTTCTAAGCTGGTGTTACACGGAGAGTATCTTTGCCGGTCAATTTTTGGTCAAAGAAATCCATCTCTTCATACAGCCTGAATCTAATAACAAGAAACTGTCTCTCGCAGCAAACATGTCAAATATATAAACAATTGACCTTTTATAGACCTCTCGTATCCGCCATGTATGATAACGCCAATCGATTGCCTTGCGTGTAATAACAGGTTGGCCCGCTTCAACTATGATGTGAATGTTTCCACATAAGTAGTCATTAATGACGGGTATACTTGGCTTTCATTGAACTATGGTATTACCTTCACAGAATAGCAGCACAAAGGCGAAATGGCGGTCGGATGGAATAGGGGAGAACAAAAGCGGTTTTCATTGGCTGATTATCTCGGGGCCCTAGATATTATCTCGGGGCCGTAGATAATTATCTCTGGGTCCAAGATAATTGACCAATGAGAGCCTGCGATTCTCGTACCATAGCCCACTATGCTGCTTTCTGATTGGACAATTATCTAAGGGCCCGAGATAATTCAGTTGATGCAAAAGAAGAAAAACTTTTATTAAGAAAAAATAAAAAAAAATCCCTTTTCACTGACGTGGAAGGGACATGCGTTTTTTTGTTTTTTTTTAAATATAAATAAAACGTCTGTCCCTTCCACGGCTCCGTATGAAGACGATAAGGGCTTGTGCGCGATCTTAAGATGTTATAACGCAAGGTCGTCTGCATCTTCACCAGCCAAGTCAACTACATCGCAAAGCTCTCTACGCTGCCTTGACATTCTTGGCTGGTGGCAGAGGAGTATTGCTCTGCGCCATCTAGCGGAAGTTTTAATGATGAGCGACTTTTTGCCTCCAGGAGTTGTTCCCCTTCAATTTCAAGTCGACCAAACTCATAAGGCGATTCGTTATCGTTCGACCGTGCAGCGCGTCCCAAAAGCTGATTCAACTGACCAGAACACCGAAAGTGGCCGTGAAAATGCTTCTCCTGGTTTTTTTTCGGCAGAATTTCCCCACACATTCGATACAGCTCGTTCTTAGTGGGGGCCGCCATCTTGGTAATCAACTGCTACGTAACGCGCATTCTGATTGGATGCAGCAAGCCGTCTCTGCATTCCACTCATCGATGAGGATTCACGTTCCAACTTTACTAGAGAAGTATGCCAAGGCAATGTACAGAGCAACGTGATGTACGTCGACTTGGCTAGAGAAGATGGGTCGTCTGTTGACTCGGGTGATGGTGTCCATAAAACCCAGATAATAGATTCCAGTTCCGGCTTACAAGATTTCTCGAAGACTTGATAGCCTCTTTAAATGAGACAGGATACAACAACGACGGAGTCCATGTCTGCTGAATATTAAGCCGATTTATTGTAAATTCATTCCACCTAACTTAAGAATGATCGGCGATATTTGGCAGACAGACCAACACAGCTTCATTAACATCAGACCATTTGTAAATGTCTTTCAAAACTGGAGATGGTAGCTCTATCATCGAGACATGATATTGAATTAGTCTGCCTGTACGCATCGATCATTTCTTTTTATACAATGCTAGACTATATTACAGGATCAAGTTAACTCGAAACTAACTCGTCAAACCTTCGGTGCAGTTTAGACTTCCCGCTCAGCTATCTGTCTCATTATCTAAACACGCACATCAAATTCAGGAGAATTCAGTACAATTCCAGTGCAGTTACACAACTACGCAATGTTAACCCTACCTGGCCTGGGCGATTTGGTGTGTATCGCAGCCTTGGGGGCGGAAAGTGGCTCCGCTATATATTTTCTCTACCACTAAGGCTAGAGCGCTGAAACTTACCTCACAGTATCCTGGGGTCAACCTCTACCGGGAAATGTAAAAAAAATCTAAGATGGCCGCCATGATGACGTCATCTTCTCGGAAGCCATTTTTCGGCCTTTTGGGGGTCGATTTTTCGAAATTTTCTTTTTTCCGATTTTCTCTCGAATTTTTTTTAATAAAATATAGAATAATTAGTATTGCATAAATAAAATACTTTCAAGGCCTTTTAGGCAAGGAAAATGTGAAGAAATGAAGCGAAAAGATTGAAAAACACGACTTTCGCGGATACCACATGGCCGCCATTTTGAATTTACCCATGATCCTCTGCCCGGGGTATATGAAAATAGGCTCAAAATGACCCCAATAAGATAACCTTTAAAGTCACCAAGCTTCAGCCTCCTCGGTTTTGTCGTTTCGGAGCAGCGGAGAAAAATTCACTAGGGGGCACTTTCCGCCTCCCCCCCCCCCAGGCCAGGTAGGGTTAAAAAAATATAAATTGAAACTTATATAACTGTTTCTCACAAATAGCTGTGTTCGCAAATGTTCACAATAACTGACCTAAAGGGTCATGACATAGAATCTCGGAAACAGTTTTGTTAAAACACATCATAATATATTAAGGTTGCCTGCACACAAATTATATAAAATTGATAAAATGAAAAGTCGAACTTTATGCAATTGTATGGTAGCTAAGAAATTCCATATTTCACACATCTTCCATCAACGAAAGATGGATGGCACGACCGCAAGAGAGTTCATTCATCTCAAAATGCATAATTCATTAAAATAATATACTAAGTTCAGAGAATAATCCGTTATCAATAGCTAAGTTCGTTATCCGCAATCTCAGTCAAATATCGTAAACAATTATTCAATTACCATAGACCATGTTCATAGCGTAAGGTCATAATTCCATATTTACCAAAATTTGTCAATGGAAATACTCGAGGTATGTGATAGAACGTGCCAGTCACACTGCAAGTGTGCACATGTCAAAATAATGTACCAAAACATGACACAAAGTCAAAACAATTGCTGGAAAATCCCCTCGAGTACCGCAGTTTGAAATCCAAAATAATTTTGGAAAAACAACACAAAATACATGTAGAACAGCAGATAAATACATTAAAATGTCAAAACAGTTAAACAAAACATAAACAAAAGAGAAACACAATAAGAAGAGGAGAAGAAATGTTGCTAGAAACTGCATGAGTGATCAATTCAGCCGCAACCAATACACCAGAACTTAACCTCAAGTGAGAGTACGTTTCATGCATGAAAACGCACACCCACTGACAAGAGTAAGGAAAGAAAGAAAACACAAAAACATGACAAAGGAGGATACAAAGATGGAAAAACATGGTCACGTGGAGCAGTCTCCAGAGTACTGTTCAGTGACAGGTTTTGCATTAATTTCAAAGTCGCCGGGTGAAACACAATTGAGAACAACATCTATACAGATTACAACGTGCATAAAAGATACACAAAATCGCGACAATCGTGTCAAAATGTCACGCACTGATACATCAATTGTCATATTCAATGCCTGTCAAGCAGTGGCATTCAAACGGGCAATAATTCTGGTAACGTTCAAGAGGTTGGGAATGGCAATGTTAGGCATTTGAATGCGAATTTTTCAGAATAGAGAGTATCAGACCCTATCTTCCAGCCCACACCAATAAAAACACACTTATTCCGAAACAGAATTAACATACCTGTTCAGTGCAAGAAAAATCATTATGACGTCAGTAGAAAGGATTCACGTGGGGGAACTCTATCAGTTATGACCAAATAATTCTGCACAAATTACAACGAACATTGTCCAATTCATACCACTGCATTGTATCTCAATATTGTTGCAACAAAAATATTTAAACACAATTATCCTGTGGTTATGTCTCAAACAGTCTTCCATAGTTATCACCAAGTATTAGATTTCTCTAGCACGGTCAGTGCTGATTCATATCTCATCCCGAAAGGTTAATATTAGGACCTTATGTTACTCATTACGAGAGCTAAAAGTTTTACGGCTGACATGGACACAATATGTACTGCACTTAATTGAAGTTGTCAATACGAGTTAATTGAAACCAATTTGTCAGCCAACATCTTAGACTTATATCTGAGGATCCAAACAATAATAACAAAAATTCAGAATAATACAAAATCAAATAACCACATTTTCACAAATATCCAAGCTTCTATAGCCGAACCGGAGATTGTGGGGGCTCATCAGCCGACACCAACCAGGCTTTGATAGCCTTCCAGCATTACATGCTGCAATCACTACTACGTACATGTAATCAAGGACCTATCAATATACGCGACAATCTTAGTTTCATTTAGCCAAAATGCGTTAAGTGTTTAGCTTACCAGCTACACTAGCCATTATGGAAAATGATCGCGTTAAATGTCCTAATAAAAAAAATCATTGTGGAACCACATCACAATATTCTCGTACAAAGTTCAAAGGCTAGATTTATCAATCTGCAAATCACTAAATTTACCAGTCACAAAGTTCATACAATCTACCAGTTTCATCATTGATCTATCAACTTCACTGGGCAGCAGCATTGTCGATAATAAACAAAACAAAACGTGCACATTATACGAAAGATGCCAACAGTTCATATAAGGCATTATCATGGCACATATAACATGATCGTACAATATATATTAACAACCTGTCTGAGGATTCAGTCCAGAATGTTTCAAGAAAGTTATGAGAATACAATGTCTCAGAGTTCGTTAGGGCATGACCCATTTCTGTAAATTACAAACCGTTCACCACGCGCACTATTGTCAGTCACTGAGATGTCAATTTGGCAGACCGTTTCTGTGCAGTTGTGAACATCAGTTTGGAATTCCGTCCAGTCAGAATTACAGGACAGTTCAAGGAGGCGTTGAACAGGGTAAGACATTTCACAATGGCCAACAAACAAGGGCACCAAATGTTTTCGTCAGTCACCGTTTGAGTGACTTACCGTCTGCAATACTTCAGCAGGTGCAACAAGGAAGGAACGTCCTTTACCTGTTCTCTTTGCGATTGACGAATGGCCTGAATATCGGTCCGCAGATTGTCCACAAGTTTCGTGATGTCTTGAGCAATGGCCTGGAGCTCCTGCACTTTTACTGGCTCAGCCATTTTCCAAAAGTTAGTACTCTCAGTGTCCTCGGTCGATCGTCTGAAACTGTCGACTCATGATGCTGTAGCTGTATCCAAAAACAGAATTCTTTATCCTGGCAAGCTCGCCATCATGGAATTTTCGGTCTTCAAGACGACAAGAGCTTATGCGCGATCTTAAGATGTTATAACGCAAGGTCGTCTGTTGACTCGGGTGATGGTGTCCATAAAACCCAGATAATAGATTCCAGTTCCGGTTTACGAGATTTCTCGAAGACTTGATAGCCTCTTTAGATGAGACAGGATACAACAACGACGGAGTCCATGTCTGCTGAATATTAAGCCGAATTATTGTAAATTCATTCCACCTAACCTAGGAATGATCGGCGATATTTGGCAGGCAGACCAACACAGCTTCATTAACATCAGACCATTTGTAAATGTCTTTCAAAACTGGAGATGGTACCTCTATCATCGAGACATGATGTTGAATCAGTCTGCCTGTACACATCGATCATTTATTTTTATACAATGCTAGTATATTACAGGGTCAAGTGAACTCGAAACTACATTGTAACTCGTCACACCTTCGGTGCAGTTTAGACTTCCCGCTCAGCTATCTGTCTCATTATCTAAACACGCACATCAAATTCAGGAGAATTCAGTACAATTCCATTGCAGTTATACAACTACGCAATGTTAAACCATATAAATTGAAACTTATATTACTGTTTCTCACAAATAGCTGTGTTCGCAAATGTTCACGATAACTGACCTAAAGGGTCATGAATTAGAATCTCGGAAATAGTTTTGTCAAAACACATCATAATATATTAAGGTTGCCTGCACACAAATTATATAAAATTGATAAATAAAAAGTCGAACTTTATGCAATTGTATGGTGGCTAAGAAATTCCATATTTCACAATATGGAAAATTCCGCATAGATTCCCCACCATTTTTCGAGATAAGACCGCCAGATATAGGGTCATCCAGCCCGACACCATTACGGCAAATTTCGGAGGTGCCAATCAAACTGGCCCAGATTTTTTTGTGATTAATATTTGAAAAGGTGATTTCGATATATTTTAGAGTCAAATATTATAGAAATATTTTAAAATACATGACAGACCATTTCTGGCCCGGTCAGGTATAATGGTCAATCAATGTTCGCCGGAAGTCAAGTCCTGATAATAATCTTACACCCAGAAACTTCAATGGAGGTTTGTGATCCGTATGCTTCCAGACCAGGTCACGTGGTTTTCATGAATTGATCAATGGGCCCAACGTCTCCACAGCGCATGGCCAGTTTTACAGACTTACTCCACTTATCTCTGCCGTCAGTTGCGAAAGATGACATTTACGGCGTGAGACGTATAGGGAAAACCCCGCGCTCACGTGGCTCAGTCTGAAGAGCGCCTTCGGACTACTTTTCATATGCTCTGCCCATATAAACGGGAAAAATAATCTTTAGATCATTCTTTTTAAAGCTAGGTCAACAGAAATAAAATACAAATGTGAAAGATAATCGCAACGTTCGACAAACATCACGTTTAGTCCATATGATGTCACTTCCGGCGGTGTGCTGCTTGAACGGCAATGAGCCCAGGTCGGTAGTATATGAAGAGCAAATCTCTTAGCATTGAGGCTGTGTTGTGAGGCTTTCACGAGACTTCCAGGTCAAACGTTACTTCCGGTCACATGACTTCCCATGGTGACTATGACGTCACATCCGGTTATGCCGTCACTTTCGGTTGACCTTTGCTAGAGGTCAACCCTACATTGAATACTCCCCAGTGGATTCAATGCAATCTACATAGCATGTTCGGGGGCAAGCAAGTCTTAACACGTTTTATTCCGTGACGTCATCAAAATGCGCAGTGAATGCATTGGGAGTTGTAAATATACCCATAGGCTACACTATATAGACCTGTTAATATTACTGAAGACGCCGGTTAATACTCCAACGTTTAGGCATGCTGTCGCTTTGCCTGAATCTCGGCGAATGTCTGCGAATCTTCGAAAATGTCTGAGAATCTCCGGAGGTTAACTGACCTTTGACCTTAGATGTCAATCGGCACTTCTAGGTTATAGGCATAGCAATACATGGTCTATGCAGCGAGAGAAGGGGAATCCCCATGACACTGGTAGAAATCGAATCAGCAATGCAAGTATGAATGGCTGGTACGTTGTCATCCCGGCCTTGAGCACGTACATAATATGAATGGATGAAAATACTCAGATATAACTTAAGTACTAGAGGTCGGGTTCCAGCACTATATCCGGAATAATGGGAAGAAGGGAACCCACTCATTGTCATTTTTCTTGCGGAGTGTGTGACTTTGTTTTCGAATCCACTCGTTGACTTTCGCTGAAAAGTTCTGAGGAGCATGGGCCGTGGACTGTGGTGGACGTTTCGGGGTCGAGATGGACTATCCATGGCCCAAACGGGTCGTTTGAGGTGTCATATTGAAGCGCTCGTGGAGTAGAATCCAACAGGTGTGGTTTGTAGTGGAACTTTCGTGGAGCCGCGCATGGGCAGTCAGGGAATATTAGAAAAAAGGGGTTTGGGTGGACGTTTTGGGGTCGAAATGGACCATCTTCGGTCCCAATTGTCTGAGTGATGCATCAGTTTGAAGCTCTCGTAGGGAATAATTCGACTGGCGTGGCGTGTTGTGGAAATGCCGTCAATCTGCGCATGCGTAGTCAGGGAATAATAGAAAAAGGACATTTAATGGACGTTTTGGGGTAGAGACAGTCCATCCTGGTCCAAATGTGTCGTGCTGAGTGTCATCTTGAAGCGCTCGTGTAGTCCAACTAGGGTGGTTGATTGCGGAAATACCATCAATCAGCGCTTGAGCAGTAGGAGAGTAATAGAAAAAGGGCTTTTGAGTTGACGTTTTTGGGTAGAGGTGGGCTATCTTTAGACCAAATAATCTGTGCGAGGTGTCATCTTGAAGCGGTCGTGGGGGCGAGTCCGACTTGGGTGGCTTTTAGCGGGAATGCCGTCAGCCTGCGTATGCGCCGCCAGGGAGTAATAGAAAAGGGCATTTGAGTGGACGTTTTAGCGTAGAGGTGGGCCCTCCTTGGTTCGTGTAGGGTGTCATCTTGAAGCGCTCGCGAAGTGGAGCCGACTGTGGTGGTTTGTAGTGGAAGTACCGTAAACCTGCTCATCGGCAGCGAGGGAATAGTTGAAAAATGGCATTTGAGAGAACGTTGGGGTAGTGATGACACCTTTGCCGACTATGTTTTTTTATAAACCTATCATACGACAAGTTGAATATCACTTGCTTGCACACTGGCCATGGGGGCTTTTGGGTTTTATGGGACTGAGATCTTTAAGAGAAAATATGCTCGTGTGCGCACTTGAGCAATGTTACCCCATTACACTAGCCCGTAGGGATGGTTATACAGCCCTTGGAGGTTCATTTGAGCTTGGAGTGTACCTAGAGAAGACTAGGTGATGACGTCATATGTGACGCCATAATTAGTAAGGCCAGAGTCGCCCGGACACGAACTTGAGACATATCATGCAAAAACATCCACCGTATGCTGAACGCAGGCGATATAAAGCACTACAATGTCGCTCTATACTGCTGAATTGCTGCCCTACATCATCATCACTGACGTTTTTATAGCACACGGAGCTCTTGTAGCTCGGGGCTCTTGATGGTGACGTTATCAACGGAAGTGACGTCATCGCATGAACGTGTGCTGAACTGCCGCATCCTCTCCCAGGGTGCTTTGCGCTACGCTGCATTTACCCCTGTAGGGGTCTCGCCATCTTTTGCAGGATTCCTGCAGAAACCAAGAACTGTTCTGTCTTACTGTTTTACTAATCGCAAAACGTATATTTATCTTGGAATATACTTAACGGATATTCAGTGTGTTACGAAACGACAGTGTCACAGTTTGAAGGCAGCTTTTTGACACATAACCTCAGAACTATATATGTTGCGGAAATATATATTGGTGAATCGCGGCTGATATTAATTCGCCCAGTTAGACGGTCGTCATGTTCGTTTACTGTGGCAACAGATGACCTTGGGTCAACTCCGGTAAAGTCCGTGAGACCCTTACAGCGCTACATGGAGAGGCGCGAAGCAGAACGTAATGGATGCCTGGTATAGCTTGGAACTGCCGTTGTACGACATCTCCGTCGACTGGCGACTTTCTGCTATCTTTTAACATGTAAAAACTCGCCACTCGCGACGCGACGCTAAAACGCGCCGAGTTTGGTTCTATCTATTAACATTGCAAAAGTCGTCAGTGCCACGCACCGGAGAAACACCGTCGCGCGTCAACTGGCGAGTTTCGACTGCAAAGAAACTTTCTCCTATCTTTTAATATGTAAAAACTCACCACTCGCCACGCAACGCAAAACCGCAGCGAGTTTAGTTCTATCTATTAACATTGCAAAAGTCGCCAGTTGCCATGCGCCGGAAAGAAACACCGGCGCACGGCGAGTGGCGAGTTTTGAATTATCGAATTTTCCAGGATTTGTCTTTAGTTCACATGCCTGGGAGAATCAATTATCAGAATATTTTGGTATTTCATCGTCAGTCGAAATTTTGTTGATCCTCCATGCCCCCAGTTCCCAAAACTAGAAGATCTCAACCAATAAAATACCGTACCAAGCCTGGATGTTGATTTGCTCTTTTTGAAATTTAGTGTTTTATTCCGAATGAAAACGTGGTCCTGGTTGACAAGGACGAAAATCTATTCCTTGCCCCTAGATAACTACTCGCAGAACTCGAGAAGCGGTACTACAATCCCGGGAAGTATAACTATGCAGACTGCGAGGTATCCTCATAGAAGCCGTGACTCTCTAATGCCGCATCGCATCGATCGCTCTCATTGGTTGGAGAAAGATGGGTATAAGCCTTGTCTGTGATATTAATGGATTTTAATTAATCAAGCACCAAATATCCATATTTTATATTTCAAACAATTTTATTAGACAGGCCCACATTGAGCTAGATTAGATCTATCAGTTCACTGCGGACAGAATACCCAACATACATATATCCTGGTGCGGGTCTAAAAATAGATTCCAGAGATATATTAACGATAACGTTAGAATCAATGGATTGATATGTACAAATCTAACATAACATACTGCCTGCATGGTGCATGTATAGCATGGTTTCTACACGTTCAGATATATATATTATGTTATGCAGAAGAGGATCGATCAAGTGGAAAAGTTTTAGGAATTTCTGGGGTTTCCAAGAAACTCTAACTTATGATGGCCGATAAGGGACTCCTCTGTGTTGTCTTATGTATGAGGATCGACACACGATGGCAGGATGCTAAGTCATTAGGGCAGGATGCATAGCGCGAAGGCAGGATGCGAAGTCGCGAAGCCAGGATGCGAAGTCGCGAAGCCAGGATGCGAAGGCAGGGTGCGAAGCCGCGAAAGCAGGATGCGAAGTCACGAAGGCAGGATGCGAAGGACGAAGGCAGGATGCCTGCAGGCAGGAAGCGAAGCGCGAAGGCAAGATACGAAATCAAAACATCATCATTGCGCATGGTCAGTGCCGCCATTTGTTTACCTGTGTTTTTGATATGTAAATGAACTGATCCTGGACACGGTCTAAGAGTTGACACTGCCCAAAGACTCCTATTATATATATAGAAGTTTGTTTATTGTATTGTAATATTCATACAGGCTGTATATTCTATGGAAGCCGGATGCGGCCATCTCGCGTTTTCGCATTTTCGCATCTATAATAGTAACACGAAAAAGCGAAAACCCGACAATGTGAAAACGTGAAAATGCGAAAACGCGAAAACACAAATCAGGGAGAAGGATTTATTGAAACTGCGTTCAATGAGAGCATGGGGATTCAAATTGGGTTGGCGTTGCAACGGGGGACGGGGGAGGGGGTGAAACTTTATAGAACTCGCAACAGGTTAAGTGAAGATGGCCTATGGCGGGATAAGTACGCTGTGAGTATGGTACTGGATCGAACGGGTTACACGAATTTTCAACGACAGCAGCTACATGTAATATTGGGAAAAAATGATTTTCAAAGATATTTTTGATAACTCACTCTCGCGAACTTGTCATGTGCCGGCTTCCGTAGAATGAACTCCCTAGCTCTTCATCCGCTCGAATATTTAACAGAATGACGCGCACAGAAATGAACTACGATAGTTCCGATGGGATAATGAATCTGTGTGAGCTCCGATATACTTTTGCACGTGTTGGAGCATCAAATCATTGTCTTTTTTGGAGAAGAGAATGAATCATTTTAATTTTGAATGTTTCGGTCCGTAAAAATTCTAGAACTTCATAGATTCATAAAGAGGAAACAGCGTCTGGCGTCTTTTCTTATTTCGGTAAATAAGGCAATGACACGTCATATGGTCTGATAAATACAATCTAAATAGTAAACGCTGTATTAGGGAAAGTTTGAGAAACTTCCGGATAACTTCGTCCCTCCTCCTCCTCCCCCCGGATAACTTCGTCCCTCCTCCTTCTCCTCCCGGATAACTTTCATCTCTCATCCCTGCCAACATTCATCTCTCATCCCTGACAACGTTCATCTCTCATCCCTGACAACTTTCGTCTCTCGTCCCTGACAACTTTCATCTCTCATCCCTGAAAACTTTCATCTCTCATCCCTGAAAACTTTCATCTCTCATCCCTGGCAACTATCATCTCCCATCCCTGACAACTATCATCCCTCATCCCTGAGAACTTTCATCACTCACCCCTTCAACCCTCATCTCTCATCCCTTCATCTCTCATCCCTTCATCCCTCATCTCTCATCTCTTCATCCCTTATCACTTCATCCCTCATCTCTTATCACTTCATCCCTCATCTCTCATGACTTCATCCCTCATCTCTTCATCCCTCATCTCTTCATCCCTCATTAATTACTTCATCCCTCATCTCTCATCTCTCATCCCTTCATCCCTCATCTCTTCATCCCTCATCTCTTAATCCCTCATATCTCATCTCTTAATCCCTGATCTCTTCGTTCCTCATCTCTTATGTCTTCATCCCTCATCTCTTCATCCAATCATCCCTCATCACTTCGTCCCTCATCTCTTCATCCCTCACCTCTCATCTCTTCATCCCTCATCTCTTCATCTCTAATCTCTTCATCTCTTCATCCCTTCATCTCTAATCTCTTCACCTCTCATCTCTTCATCCCTCATCTCTTCATCTCTAATCTTTTCATCTTTAATCTCTTCATCCCTCATCTCTCCATCCCATATCTCTTCATCCCTCATCTCTTCATCCCTCATCTCTTCATCCCTGAACTCTTCATCACTAATCCCTCATCTCTTCATCCCTGAACTCTTCATCCCTAATCTCTCATCTCTTCATCCCTCATCTCTTCATCTCTAATCTCTTCATCTCTAATCTCTTCATCCCTCATCTCTTCATCCCTCATCTCTCCATCCCACATCTCTTCATCCCTCATCTCTTCATCCCTCATCTCTTCATCCCTGAACTCTTCATCCCTAATCTCTCATCTCTTCATCCCTCATTTCTCCATCCCTCATCTCTTCATCCCTCATCTCTCCATCCCTCATCTCTCCATCCCTCATCTCTTCATCTCTCCACCCCTCATCTCTTCGTCCCTCATCCTTCATCTCTCCATCTCTTCGTCCCTCATCCTTCATCTCTCCATCTCTTTATCCCTCATCTCTTCATCCCTAATCTCTGCATTCCTAATCTCTCATCTCTTCATCCCTCATCCCCTCATCTCTTCATCGCTCATCTCTTTATCCCTCATCTCTTCATCCCCTCATCTCTTCATTCCTCGTCTCTTCATTCCTATTCCCTTCATCCTTCTCTTCATCCCTCTCATCTCTTCATCCCTCATCCCCTCATCTCTTCATCCTTTTTTCCCTCATCTCTTCATCCATCATGCCCTCATCTATTCATCCATCATCTCTTCATCCCTCATCCCCTCATCTCTTCAACCCTCATCTCCTCATCTCTTCATCCCTAATCTCCTCAATCTCCTCATCTCTCATTACTTCATCCCTCATCTTTCATTACTTCATCCCTCATCTCTCATTACTTCATCCCTCATCTCTCATGACTTCATCCCTCATCTCTGACAACTTTCATCCCTCATCTCTCTATCCGTCATCCCTCATCTCATCATCCCTCATCTCTTCATCCCTCATCTCCTCATCCCTCAACTCTTCATCCCTCAACTCTTCATCCCGCATCTCTTCATCCCTCATCTCTCATGTCTTCATCCCTCATCTCTCTCTGGTAACTCCATCTCTCATCTCTGATAATTTCATCTCTCATCTCTGGTACCTCCATCTCTCATCTTTGATAACTTCATCTCTCCTCTCTGGTAACCATCTCTCCTCTCTGATAACTTCATCTCCCATCTCTGATAGATTCATCTCCCATCTCTGATAGCTTCATCTCCCATCTCTGATAACTTCATCTCCCATCTCTGATAACTTCATCTCCCATCTCTGATAATTTCATCTCTCGTCTCTGGTACCTCCATCTCTCATCTCTGATAACTTCATCTCTCCTCTCTGGTAACGTCATCTCTCCTCTCTGGTAACTTCATCTCTCCTCTCTGATAACTGCATCTCCCATCTTTGATAGATTCATCTCCCATCTCTGATAGCTTCATCTCCCATCTCTGATAACTTCATCTCTTATCTCTGATAACTTCATCTCCAATCTCTGATAATTTCATCTCTCATCTCTGGTACCTCCATCTCTCATCTCTGATAACTTCATCTCCCATCTCAGATAACTTCATCTCCCATCTCTGATAGATTCATCTCCCATCTCTGATAACTTCATCTCTCATCTCTGATAACTTCATCTCCCATCTCTGATAACTTCATCTCCCATCTCTGATAATTTCATCTCTCATCTCTGATAACTTCATCTCTCATCTCTGATAACTTCATCCCCCATCCCTGATAACTTCATCCCCAATCTCTGATAACTTCATCTCCCATCTCTGGTAACTCCATCTATCATCTCTGGTAACTCCATCTCCCATCTCTGATAACTTCATCTCACATCTCTGATAACTTCATCTCCCATCTCTGATAACTTCACCTCTCCTCTCTGGTAACTTCATCTTCCCTCAACTCAGATAACTTCATCTCCTCTCTCTGAAAACTTCATCTCTCATCTCTGATAACTTCATCCCCCATTCCTGATAACTTCATCTCCCATCTCTGATAACTTCATCTCCCATCTCTGATAACTTCATCTCCCATCTCTGATAACTTTATCTCCCATCTCTGATAACTTTATCTCCCATCTCTGATAACTTCATCTATCATCTCTGGTAACTCCATCTCTCATCTCTGATAACTTCATCTCTCATCTCTGATAACTTCATCCCCCATCCCTGATAACTTCATCTCCAATCTCTGATAACTTCATCTCCCATCTCTGATAACTTCATCCCTCATCTCATCATCCCTCATCTCATCATCCCTCATTCCTTCATTCCTCATCTCATCATCCCTCATTCCTTCACCCCTCATCTCTTCATCCCTCATCTCTCATCTCTTCATCCCTCAACTCTTCATCCCTCATCTCTTCATCCCTCATCTCTCATCTCTTCATCTCTCATCTCTTCATCCCTCAACTCTTCATCCCTCATCTCTTCATCCCTCATCTCTCATCTCTTCATCCCTCAACTCTTCATCCCTCATCTCTTCATCCCTCATCTCTCATCTCTTCATCCCTCAACTCTTCATCCCTCATCTCTTCATCCTGATGTCTTCATCCCTCATCTCTCTCCGGTAACTCCATCTCTCATCTCTGATAACTTCATCTCCCATCTCTGGTAACTCCATCTCTCATCTCTGATAACTTCATCTTCCATCTCTGATAACTTCATCTCTCATCTCTGGTAACTCCATCTCTCATCTTTGATAACTTCGTGGCCCATCTCTGATAACTTCGTCTCTCCGCTCTGGTAACTTCATCTCTCCTCTCTGATAACTTCATCTCCCATCTCTGATAGCTTCATCTCCCATCTCTGATAACTTCATCTCCCATCTCTGATAACTTCATCCCCCATCCCTGATAACTTCATCTCCCATCTCTGATAAGTTCATCTCCCATCTCTAGTAACTTCATCTCTCATCTCAGATAACTTCATCTCCCATCTCTGATAACGTCATTGCTCATCTCCCATCTCTGATAGCTTCATCTCTTATAACTGCATCTCTTATCTCTTATAACTGCATCTCTTATCTCTGATAACTGCATCTCCCATATCTGATAACTTCATCTCGCCTCTCTGGTAACTTCATCTCCCATCTCTGATAACTTCATCTCCCATCTCTGATAACTTGATCGCCCATCTCTGATAACTTCATCGCCCATCTCTGATAACTTCATCGCCCATCTCTGATAACTTCATCGCCCATCTCTGATAACTTCATCGCCCATCTCTGATAACTTCATCGCCCATCTCTGATAACTTCATCGCCCATCTCTGGTAACTCCATCTCCCATCTCTGATAACTTCATCTCCCCTCTCTGATAAATTCATCTCTCTGATAACTTCATTTCTCCTCTCTGATTACTTCATTTCTCATCTCTGATTGCTTCATAGATGAAAGATGAAGTAATCAGATGAAAGATGAAGTAATCAGAGAGGAGAGGCGAAGTTATCAGAGAGGAGAGACGAAGTTATCAGAGTGGAAGGATGAAGTTATCAGATGAGGGATGAAGTTATCAGAGATGAGTGATTAAAGTAACCAGAGATGAGAAATGAAGTTATCAGAGATGACGGATGAAATTGTCAGAGAGGAAGGATGAACTTATCAGAGATGGGAGACCTCATCTCTGCCTAGTTCCTCTGATAACTAGTTCCTCTCTCATCTCTGATAACTATCATCTCTCATGTCATCTCTCACTGTTAAATTCATCCCTCATCTCTGATAACTTCATCCCTCATCTCTGATTTGCATCTCTCATGTCTGACATCTTCATCCCTCATCTACGATAACTTCATCCCTCGTCCCTGATAACTGCATTCGTTTTCAGAGATGAGAAATGAAGCAATCAGAGATGACAGATGAAATTATCAGAGATGAGGGATGAAGTTATCAGGTGTGAAACATGAAGTTATTAGCGATAAGAGATGAGATATCAGAGATGAAGGATGAAGATACATGTATCAGTTATCATGAGAGATGAGGTTATCAGAGATGAGAGATGAGGTTATCAGAGATGAGGGATGAGGTTACCAGAGATGAGAGATGAAGTTTTCAGAGATGACGGATGGAGTCATCAGAGATGACGGATGAAGTCATCAGAGATGAGGGATGAAGTTAACAGAGATGACGAACGAAGTTATCAGAGATGACGGACGAAGTTATCAGAGATGACGGACGAAGTTATCAGAGATGAGAGATGAAGTTATCAGAGATGAGGGATGAAGTCATCAGAGATGAGGGATGAAGTCATCAGAGATGAGGGATGAAGTCATCAGAGATGAGGGATGAAGTCATCAGAGATGAGAGATGAAATCAGAGATGAGAGATGAAGTTATCAGAGCTGAGGGATGAAGTCGTCAGAGATGAGAGATGAAGTCAGAGATGAGAGATGAAGTTACCAAAGACGAGGGATGAAATTATCAGTGATGAGAGATGAAGTTACCAGAGATGAGGGATGGAGTTATCAGAGATGAGAGATGGAGTTATCAAAGATGAGGGATGAAGTTATCAGATGAAGTTATCATCTCTTCATCCCTCATCCCCTCATCTCTTCATCCCTCATCCCCTCATCTCTTCATCCATCATGCCCTCATCTATTCATCCATCATCTCTTCATCCCTCATCCCCTCATCTCTTCATCCCTCATCTCCTCATCTCTTCATCCCTAATCTCCTCAATCTCCTCATCTCTCATTACTTCATCCCTCATCTTTCATTACTTCATCCCTCATCTCTCATTACTTCATCCCTCATCTCTCATGACTTCATCCCTCATCTCTGACAACTTTCATCCCTCATCTCTCTATCCGTCATCCCTCATCTCATCATCCCTCATCTCTTCATCCCTCATCTCCTCATCCCTCAACTCTTCATCCCTCAACTCTTCATCCCGCATCTCTTCATCCCTCATCTCTCATGTCTTCATCCCTCATCTCTCTCTGGTAACTCCATCTCTCATCTCTGATAATTTCATCTCTCATCTCTGGTACCTCCATCTCTCATCTTTGATAACTTCATCTCTCCTCTCTGGTAACTTCATCTCTCCTCTCTGATAACTTCATCTCCCATCTCTGATAGATTCATCTCCCATCTCTGATAGCTTCATCTCCCATCTCTGATAACTTCATCTCCCATCTCTGATAACTTCATCTCCCATCTCTGATAATTTCATCTCTCGTCTCTGGTACCTCCATCTCTCATCTCTGATAACTTCATCTCTCCTCTCTGGTAACGTCATCTCTCCTCTCTGGTAACTTCATCTCTCCTCTCTGATAACTTCATCTCCAATCTCTGATAATTTCATCTCTCATCTCTGGTACCTCCATCTCTCATCTCTGATAACTTCATCTCCCATCTCAGATAACTTCATCTCCCATCTCTGATAGATTCATCTCCCATCTCTGATAACTTCATCTCTCATCTCTGATAACTTCATCTCCCATCTCTGATAACTTCATCTCCCATCTCTGATAATTTCATCTCCCATCTCTGATAACTTCATCTCCCATCTCTGATAGCTTCATCTCCCATCTCTGATAACTTCATCTCTTATCTCTGATAACTTCATCTCCAATCTCTGATAATTTCATCTCTCATCTCTGGTACCTCCATCTCTCATCTCTGATAACTTCATCTCCCATCTCAGATAACTTCATCTCCCATCTCTGATAGATTCATCTCCCATCTCTGATAACTTCATCTCTCATCTCTGATAACTTCATCTCCCATCTCTGATAACTTCATCTCCCATCTCTGATAATTTCATCTCCCATCTCTGATAACTTCATCTCCCATCTCTGATAGCTTCATCTCCCATCTCTGATAACTTCATCTCTTATCTCTGATAACTTCATCTCCAATCTCTGATAATTTCATCTCTCATCTCTGGTACCTCCATCTCTCATCTCTGATAACTTCATCTCCCATCTCAGATAACTTCATCTCCCATCTCTGATAGATTCATCTCCCATCTCTGATAACTTCATCTCTCATCTCTGATAACTTCATCTCCCATCTCTGATAACTTCATCTCCCATCTCTGATAATTTCATCTCTCATCTCTGATAACTTCATCTCTCATCTCTGATAACTTCATCCCCCATCCCTGATAACTTCATCCCCAATCTCTGATAACTTCATCTCCCATCTCTGGTAACTCCATCTATCATCTCTGGTAACTCCATCTCCCATCTCTGATAACTTCATCTCACATCTCTGATAACTTCATCGCCCATCTCTGATAACTTCACCTCTCCTCTCTGGTAACTTCATCTTCCCTCAACTCAGATAACTTCATCTCCTCTCTCTGAAAACTTCATCTCACATCTCTGATAACTTCATCCCCCATTCCTGATAACTTCATCTCCCATCTCTGATAACTTCATCTCCCATCTCTGATAACTTCATCTCCCATCTCTGATAACTTTATCTCCCATATCTGATAACTTTATCTCCCATCTCTGATAACTTCATCTATCATCTCTGGTAACTCCATCTCTCATCTCTGATAACTTCATCTCTCATCTCTGATAACTTCATCCCCCATCCCTGATAACTTCATCTCCAATCTCTGATAACTTCATCTCCCATCTCTGATAACTTCATCCCTCATCTCATCATCCCTCATCTCATCATCCCTCATTCCTTCATTCCTCATCTCATCATCCCTCATTCCTTCACCCCTCATCTCTTCATCCCTCATCTCTCATCTCTTCATCCCTCAGCTCTTCATCCCTCATCTCTTCATCCCTCATCTCTCATCTCTTCATCTCTCAACTCTTCATCCCTCAACTCTTCATCCCTCATCTCTTCATCCCTCATCTCTCATCTCTTCATCCCTCAACTCTTCATCCCTCATCTCTTCATCCCTCATCTCTCATCTCTTCATCCCTCAACTCTTCATCCCTCATCTCTTCATCCTGATGTCTTCATCCCTCATCTCTCTCCGGTAACTCCATCTCTCATCTCTGATAACTTCATCTCCCATCTCTGGTAACTCCATCTCTCATCTCTGATAACTTCATCTTCCATCTCTGATAACTTCATCTCTCATCTCTGGTAACTCCATCTCTCATCTTTGATAACTTCGTGGCCCATCTCTGATAACTTCGTCTCTCCGCTCTGGTAACTTCATCTCTCCTCTCTGATAACTTCATCTCCCATCTCTGATAGCTTCATCTCCCATCTCTGATAACTTCATCTCCCATCTCTGATAACTTCATCCCCCATCCCTGATAACTTCATCTCCCATCTCTGATAAGTTCATCTCCCATCTCTAGTAACTTCATCTCTCATCTCAGATAACTTCATCTCCCATCTCTGATAACGTCATTGCTCATCTCCCATCTCTGATAGCTTCATCTCTTATAACTGCATCTCTTATCTCTGATAACTGCATCTCCCATATCTGATAACTGCATCTCCCATATCTGATAACTTCATCTCGCCTCTCTGGTAACTTCATCTCCTCGATAACTTTCAGCCTACTGATGGGCTCCTCGCTCTCCCACTCCCGAGCAACTTGATCGCCCATCTCTGATAACTTCATCGCCCATCTCTGATAACTTCATCGCCCATCTCTGATAACTTCATCGTCCATCTCTGATAACTTCATCGCCCATCTCTGATAACTTCATCGCCCATCTCTGATAACTTCATCGCCCATCTCTGGTAACTCCATCTCCCATCTCTGATAACTTCATCTCCCCTCTCTGATAAATTCATCTCTCTGATAACTTCATTTCTCCTCTCTGATTACTTCATTTCTCATCTCTGATTGCTTCATAGATGAAAGATGAAGTAATCAGATGAAAGATGAAGTAATCAGAGAGGAGAGGCGAAGTTACCAGAGAGGAGAGACGAAGTTATCAGAGTGGAAGGATGAAGTTATCAGATGAGGGATGAAGTTATCAGAGATGAGTGATTAAAGTAACCAGAGATGAGAAATGAAGTTATCAGAGATGACGGATGAAATTGTCAGAGAGGAAGGATGAACTTATCAGGATGGAGCTATCAGAGATCAGAGATGACGTTATCAGAGATGAGGGATGGAGCTATCAGAGATGAGGGATGGAGCTATCAGAGATGAGGGATGGAGCTATCAGAGATGAGGGATGAAGTTATCAGAGATGAGGGATGAAGTTATCAGAGATGAGGATGGAGCTATCAGAGATGCGGGATGGAGCTATCAGAGATGAGATGAATTTAGCAGAGATGGGGGATGAAGTTATCAGAGCTGAGGGATGGAGTTATCAGAGGTGAGGGATGGAGCTATCAGAGATGAGGGATGGAGCTGTCAGAGATGAGATGAAGTTAGCAGAGATGGGGGATGAAATTATCAGAGATGAGGGATGGATCTATCAGAGATGAGAGATGAAGTTATCAGAGATGAGGGATGGATCTATGAGAGATGAGGGATGAAGTTATCAGAGATGAGAGATGAAGTTATCAGAGATGAGGGATGGAGCTATCAGAGGTGAGGGATGCAGCTATCAGAGATGAGGGATGGAGCTATCAGAGATGGGGGGTGGATCTATCAGAGATGAGGGATGAAGTTATCAGAGATGAGGGATGGATCTATCAGAGATGAGGGATGAAGTTATCAGAGATGAGAGATGAAGTTATCAGAGATGAGGGATGGAGCTATCAGAGGTGAGGGATGGAGCTATCAGAGGTGAGGGATGGAGCTATCAGAGATGAAATGAAGTTAGCAGAGATGAGGGATGAAGTTATCAGAGATGAGGGATGGAGCTATCAGAGATGAGGGATGGAGCTATCAGAGATAAGAGATGAAGCTATCAGAGATGAGGGATGAAGTTATCAGAGATGAGAGATAAAGTTATCAGAGATGAGGGATGAAGTTATCAGAGATCAGATATGGAGCTATCAGAGATGAGGGATGAAGTTATCAGAAATGAGAGATGAGGTTTTCAGAGATGAGGGATGAAGTTTACAGAGATGAGGGATGAACTTATCAGAGATGAGAGATGAAGTTATCCGAGACGAGGGATGAAGTTATCAGAGATGAGATGAAGTTATCAGAGGTGAGGGATGGAGTTATGAGAGATGAGGGATGGAGCTATCAGAGGTGAGGGATGAAGTTATCAGAGATGAGGGATGAAGTTATCAGAGATGACGATGGAGCTATCAGAGATGCGGGATGGAGCTATCAGAGATGAGATGAATTTAGCAGAGATGGGGGATGAAGTTATCAGAGCTGAGGGATGGAGTTATCAGAGGTGAGGGATGGAGCTATCAGAGATGAGGGATGGAGCTGTCAGAGATGAGATGAAGTTAGCAGAGATGGGGGATGAAGTTATCAGAGATGAGGGATGGATCTATGAGAGATGAGGGATGAAGTTATCAGAGATGAGAGATGAAGTTATCAGAGATGAGGGATGGAGCTATCAGAGGTGAGGGATGCAGCTATCAGAGATGAGGGATGGAGCTATCAGAGATGAGGGATGGAGCTATCAGAGATGAGATGAAGTTAGCAGAGATGGGGGATGAAGTTATCAGAGATGAAGGATGGATCTATTAGAGATGAGGGATGAAGTTATCAGAGATGAGAGATGAACTTATCATAGATAAGGGATGGGGCTATCAGAGATGAGGGATAGAGCTATCAGAGATGAGGGATGGAGCTATCAAAGATGAGGGATGAAGTTATGAGAGATGAAGTTATCATAGATGAGGGATGGAGCTATCAGAGATGAGGGATGGATCTATCAGAGATGAGGGATGAAGTTATCAGAGATGAGGGGTGGATCTATCAGAGATGAGGGATGAAGTTATCAGAGATGAGAGATGAAGTTATCAGAGATGAGGGATGGAGCTATCAGAGGTGAGGGATGGAGCTATCAGAGATGAGGGATGGAGCTATCAGAGATGAAATGAAGTTAGCAGAGATGGGGATGAAGTTATCAGAGATGAGGGATGGAGCTATCAGAGATGAGGGATGGAGCTATCAGAGATAAGAGATGAAGCTATCAGAGATGAGGGATGAAGTTATCAGAGATGAGAGATAAAGTTATCAGAGATGAGGGATGAAGTTATCAGAGATCAGATATGGAGCTATCAGAGATGAGGGATGAAGTTATCAGAGATGAGAGATGAAGTTTTCAGAGATGAGGGATGAAGTTTACAGAGATGAGGGATGAACTTATCAGAGATGAGAGATGAAGTTATCCGAGACGAGGGATGAAGTTATCAGAGATGAGATGAAGTTATCAGAGGTGAGGGATGGAGTTATGAGAGATGAGGGATGGAGCTATCAGAGGTGAGGGATGAAGTTATCAGAGATGAGAGATGAAGTTTTCAGAGATGAGGGATGAAGTTATCAGAGATGAGGATGGAGCTATCAGAGATGCGGGATGGAGCTATCAGAGATGAGATGAATTTAGCAGAGATGGGGGATGAAGTTATCAGAGCTGAGGGATGGAGCTATCAGAGATGAGGGATGAAGTTATCAGAGATGAGAGATGAAGTTTTCAGAGATGAGGGATGAAGTTTACAGAGATGAGGGATGAACTTATCAGAGATGAGAGATGAAGTTATCCGAGACGAGGGATGAAGTTATCAGAGATGAGATGAAGTTATCAGAGGTGAGGGATGGAGTTATCAGAGATGAGAGATGAAGTTATCAGAGATGAGGGATGGATCTATGAGAGATGAGGGATGAAGTTATCAGAGATGAGAGATGAAGTTATCAGAGATGAGGGATGGAGCTATCAGAGGTGAGGGATGCAGCTATCAGAGATGAGGGATGGAGCTATCAGAGATGAGGGATGGAGCTATCAGAGATGAGATGAAGTTAGCAGAGATGGGGGATGAAGTTATCAGAGATGAAGGATGGATCTATTAGAGATGAGGGATGAAGTTATCAGAGATGAGAGATGAACTTATCATAGATAAGGGATGGGGCTATCAGAGATGAGGGATAGAGCTATCAGAGATGAGGGATGGAGCTATCAAAGATGAGGGCTGAAGTTATGAGAGATGAAGTTATCATAGATGAGGGATGGAGCTATCAGAGATGAGGGATGGATCTATCAGAGATGAGGGATGAAGTTATCAGAGATGAGGGATGGATCTATCAGAGATGAGGGATGAAGTTATCAGAGATGAGAGATGAAGTTATCAGAGATGAGGGATGGAGCTATCAGAGGTGAGGGATGGAGCTATCAGAGATGAGGGATGGAGCTATCAGAGATGAAATGAAGTTAGCAGAGATGGGGATGAAGTTATCAGAGATGAGGGATGGAGCTATCAGAGATGAGGGATGGAGCTATCAGAGATAAGAGATGAAGCTATCAGAGATGAGGGATGAAGTTATCAGAGATGAGAGATAAAGTTATCAGAGATGAGGGATGAAGTTATCAGAGATCAGATATGGAGCTATCAGAGATGAGGGATGAAGTTATCAGAGATGAGAGATGAAGTTTTCAGAGATGAGGGATGAAGTTTACAGAGATGAGGGATGAACTTATCAGAGATGAGAGATGAAATTATCCGAGACGAGGGATGAAGTTATCAGAGATGAGATGAAGTTATCAGAGGTGAGGGATGGAGTTATGAGAGATGAGGGATGGAGCTATCAGAGGTGAGGGATGAATTTATCAGAGATGAGAGATGAAGTTTTCAGAGATGAGGGATGAAGTTATCAGAGATGAGGATGGAGCTATCAGAGATGCGGGATGGAGCTATCAGAGATGAGATGAATTTAGCAGAGATGGGGGATGAAGTTATCAGAGCTGAGGGATGGAGCTATCAGAGATGAGGGATGAAGTTATCAGAGATGAGAGATGAAGTTTTCAGAGATGAGGGATGAAGTTTACAGAGATGAGGGATGAACTTATCAGAGATGAGAGATGAAGTTATCCGAGACGAGGGATGAAGTTATCAGAGATGAGATGAAGTTATCAGAGGTGAGGGATGGAGTTATCAGAGATGAGAGATGAAGTTAGATTAAGAGATGAAGTTATCAGAGATGAGAGATGAAGTTATCAGAGATGAGGGAGGAAGTTATCTTTTCGGATCATGGGTGAAATCGAAATGACGGAGTTTTCGTCATAATTTTTTCAAATTTTCGGGGTTTTTTGTACACATAAAACTGCACAAAAATTCACATCACCAGTTCTCAATTTATTTCAAATCATGTAATTATTCACTGATTACAGGCCTGGATTTCTAATTCTGACTAAGAAATCGTCCAAATATGCATTGCATCACTGTCTCGTCACCAGAGCGGCCATTTTGCCTTTTTGTAAACCCAGCTTTATTATTATTATTATTATTATTATTATTATATAGCTGTCACCTTCAAAGACTAAGAAAAAATTAAGCGGGGATTTGGGGGGGGGGGACGAAATGACCCCTCCCCGTGCTGCAGCTCACCCCCAATCGCTTAGGCCAATAGGGTTATAGTTCACAGAGGGGAGAGAAAATACTGTTGAACAATAGGGGGGGGGGGTATTGAAGAGTTCGGAAAGAAGAGATGAGTGAGAAATTACTGTTCAGTGACGGGTTATTATAGCTGCGTGAGAGGTTTTAAAATTAAGGGAGAGGTTAAGAAGAATTTCAGGTAGAAGTCTCCCATGGCAACAGTATTGACTTACAGGCTGAATTTATTGGAAAGTATAGAGAGAAATTATTAGTGGATGAAGCATTTGAGGTTCAGGGAGAAGAAAAGAAACCCAGGAAGAGCTAATAAATTCAACAGATAATGAATGATAAGGTTAGCGATTAGGATTGCGATGTTGTGTTTGCTCCAACAACAGACCTCACGCCAGTTAAGACCGAAGTCTAGCATACATCCAAGCGGTACCAGAGATTCACCTTAGGATTTCAGCTTCTGTGACTTCCAGGGCGCATCAATGGATTGTTGGTCTGAGGTGGAGGGAATGCCACCCCCTTGTGTTGGCACCGGTAGGTTTCCGGGGGAGTGTGGTTAGTAACGGTTTAGTTACACGTACCTGGGTCTGCTGCACGGCTGCGTGTTCCCGTCTGGATATATCTCATACCACCTGCCTATTTATCTCACATGGATATATGTCAAACGAGCAGAGAAGTAGCATCTTCACACACAAGCAGTTTTCGAATTGCACTTCGAAATATGAATGAAAAAGCGGGCTTGTGTATGAAGATGGGAAATCGTAACATCAGTTATGTTTCCATGCATTCCATAAACAAATTTTCTATCTCTGATCAATATTTTTTAATTGATTCGATTCTCCAAACACCTGGTTTTTATTTCAAAAGTGATAGAAAATGTATAATTAAGTTTAACAAGATGAATGTAAGATCAGCGCAAATTTTTGACAGCGAATTAATGCTATTGTTTCCAGCAAGTATTTCCGATTGGTTCAAAGAAAATGAAATGATTATATTTATTATTGGATCATCGTACAAACAGATGTACAGATGTACATTTATGTAATTGTGACGAAGTATGAATTCGAGGTAATTATATAATTGCAATCAATATTGATGAAATGGAAACTTTTGATTTCATAAGAGTATATGATAATATTCATGCATCAAGTTCCATGCACGTCCCATGTGGAAGCTGTACACACGTCTATATATTGTGGATAACTGATGCTCGATTTCCAACTTCTCATAATACATTATACGATTCTGTGATACCGTGCATGAACCAACCTCATTTAATCAATGCAGGCGTGATGGTGAAGAGGGATCAAATTTGATGGGAGTTTAATCCTGAAAATGGTTGTGGTTCATACAAGGGTATCAGACAAGTATCAATGAAAAACGGCATACTACTCTGTAAACATAGGTGTTAACTTATTGAACGCCTAAATTGTAACACTTATTGGACGCGTAATACCTGCGTTGATGGTTAACAATTTGAACACAATTACGCGTTCAATAAGTGTTACAATTTAGAAGTTTAATAAGTTAACACTCATTTTACAGTGTATCGGTACATAATTTATTTATAAGCTGAAAAGAGAAAAAGAACAAGCAGAAGACATCGACGAATATCGTTTGTGTAAGCGTGTTTGGGTGGTGTAGTTGGGTGCAAACTTTATTTTCAAATGCTGCAGAAAATCGGCACTGTCTGAAAAGTTTAAAAATATCCAAAATGTCACAAATATGTCAAAAATTAATATTTCAAATCATAAATAGAATATTCACTTCGCCATTCCATATTAACAATCTCTGTCCTGGGCGATTTGGGGTGTACCGCAGCCTGTGTGCAGGGGGAACCCCCCCCTCCCTATATAGTTTCGCTATCGCTAAGACTAGAGGGCTGACAATTACCACACTATTATTACTTACTATTATCATTGGGCCAAGCTCTACAGAAAATGTAAAAAGAAATCCAAGATAGCCGCCTTGATGACGTCACTGTGAGGTCATTTTCAAGAAGCATTTTGGACCATTTTCGATTTTTTTATTTTTGTTTTTTTCTTCGCTAAAGCCGCCTGATAAATTAGTAAATAATAATCTGATATGAAATAAATTAGATTTTACCCACTTTTCCCTACAGAAAAGATTTTTTTTTGAAGAAATATGACGAAAACATCACTTTTCTGGTACCCAACATGGACGCCATTTTGAATTTACCCATGATCCTCTGTTCGGAGGGTCATGCAAATAGGCTCAAAATGACTTCAATAT
Organism: Hanleya hanleyi; assembly: GCA_036873755.1. Classification (NCBI taxonomy): domain Eukaryota; kingdom Metazoa; phylum Mollusca; class Polyplacophora; order Lepidopleurida; family Hanleyidae; genus Hanleya; species Hanleya hanleyi. Next base: position 6,553 of record JAVTVY010003217.1, on the reverse strand, counting down.
GATAATCTAAAAAGTCAAGAAGTTTCGGCTCTCAATTTATGGTTGTTCCAGAGATAGGAGCAACAGGTGGGGCAGAAAGTGCCCCCCCGCCCCCTCCCGGCCAGGTAGGGTTAAATATGTGGACAGAGTTTCAGAAGTATCATGTGAAAACCATTGGACATGGTCTATATAATTTTGAAAAAAGTCAATATTTCCAAACCACATTAAATCTGTCAATAGAAGCAGCCAGTGAAAACTGTTGGACTTATTATACTGGATTAGATGCAGAAAATCGGTAAAGGCCAAAGAACATGATCCCAATTCACGGCCATGTTGGATTTTACCCGGATGTCCGCGCCGTGGAATTGAAATAAGCCCAAATAATAATCTAAGGGGTGAAAGATTGATTTTGACAAAGATAATTTGAGTCAATATAAATTCCTTGATTTGTATAAAAAAATATATATATAAAAACACCAAAAACATTTCAGAAAATCCCCATCATGCCAATTTGCACTGAGAATTATGTGTATGGTCTTCAAATATACTATGTGATGCATTCGATCAGGTATGACAAATTTTTAGTTTGGGTTTCTCAAAATGACTAGGTAAGAAAATGAGCATAAAGATGCATGTGGAAAATATTTGTTCAGTTTTATATGACCTCATAAGGTCGCCATTTTGAATTTAGCCATTATGTGCTGAAGATTGTTCAAATATTATATGATATAAAGTGCATTTGAGCATTCATGGCAAATTTGATTTTTGGGCTTCTCAAATTAACTTGCAGAAGACAAAGCACGTGAAAAACCGAAAGTTCCAATGGTCACCATCTAAATTAGCCATAATGCTAATAAGATATAAAAATAATTCATTATTGTAGCAATTTTGATTTCATCAAAGATGCCTCAAAGTTAGAAAATAAATTACACCAAAGTTATTTACTGATATTCTTATATGCATGAACAGATTTGCCAATCATACATTTCACAGTTATAATACTCTCGAAAAACCATTGTGGATCAGGGCTATATAGTACTGTGGTAAAACTGCACATCCACATAAAATTGCAGTCTGATTAAAATAATACCTATCAAGCCGCTCCGCTCAGTATAGCGGAGCGGCATGATAGGTCTTATTTCAACCAGACTGCATAAAATTGTGTACTAGTGATGCACAAACTGTGTATGCACTAAACACAAAATGTGTACCAGTGATACACAATTTAATGTGGATGTGCACAATTGTACACAGTAGTTTTTAGAGAGTATTGCTTATTTATAGCATTGTGTAAACTATTCAAGTCAGTTTAAGTGAAAATGATTTTCAGAAATATGGTTACCATAGCAACAGGTTACTAAGGTTTTATGATGGCAATTTCGCAGTATTATTAAATTCTAATTACCCAATATGCAGTAACACAGGTCTATGCAATTCATATTCATAATAAATCACTTCATCTTGTTAAGTACCTGAAATAAAACGCTTAGTTACCAGTTACTATGGTATTTCTGAAATATTGGCAACCAGATCACCAAATCACAAATCCATTGACATGTAAATACAATGTTCATGGAAAAAAAATCAGATTCATGTGTATTATAAAAAGAAAATTTGCTATTATCTGTCTATCAATTATCTTAAGTTCACAGCGTGACATCATCAAAGCATATTTGCATACCAACTTTGCACAACATCTTTGAAGTACAATATTTCAGCAGCCAGTAAGAATATTTCATGGAATAAATGTTAAAATTTTCAGAAAAGGCAACATCCCAGAACTTTTTCATTTGGTTTCCCTCATTGAAAAAAACCCATAATAAATCAGGAAATAATTAGCTGCTGTGTAATTTTGGAAATTTAGGTATTCTGTTCGGAGGGGTATGCAAATATGCTGAAAAAGACGGCACTGTGATAGGCAATACGGTATGCTGAAATAATTTCCGATGTACTGAGTTCCATAATAGAAATAATTACCATATTGATTTGTTTTTGTCAGGTGCACATGGTTGATCTGAAATAGTTTTTCATAAAAACTAGCTTTTTGATCGTAAATATTACCGATTGAAATTTTGAAACGAATCAGGACAATAATTGAGATATAGTGTACAAAAAAAACGTTTTTGAGTATATTTTCTATTCAAATATTCGGTAGTTTGTCGCATCAGAGTAACATGGTATAGCTATGAAGCAAACATTTTCTTTTCCATAAAAATTGGATTATCGCGTATTTACTTTTGGCTTTGCACCCTTTGCATATTCCAATCTATACCTTTAACTAAGCTACGCTTCAGTACTACTTGTTGTTATCCGCCATGTAACTGCGATGGCGGTCAGCTGTGAAGTATATTGTTGTGGGTTTTTTCGATTTCGATGTCCATTGAGGTTGATTTATATACATTTTTTTTAATTCTGTCATCAAAAGTCATGCCAGAAAGGGCGCAAATCTAAAAGTGCGCGATAATCGTATTTTTATTACCGACATGAAAATAATAGGTTACAGGGATCATGTGGTAAGCCAGGTTGTGCTTATTTAATTCAGAGACCATATAATTCCTTATTTGCTGTCTGGTTAATTTGCAAATGTGGTAAAAACAGTTTGACTACTCACATTTTCGTCTGGACTTGCGTCAACATCTAGACGTGCCTTTTACTCGCCTCCAAACTATATTAGATGGTTCGAAGAAAAGAAACGTTGAAGGACTCCCAAAATCTGAATATCCTGAAAATGTCCCACTCTAGTGACGCCGTGCAGTTTTTCATTCCCGTATATCCAAGATAGTATTAATTAAATCACTAACGAATGACAAACCGTGTCAAGTAGGCCTACATTGGAGTTTTGTTCGAGTTTGCAGCCAATCGGATGTGCTCTGTTTGAAAAACAGAGGAAATCCGATTGGCTGTAAACGAAACGAGTACTCATTGGCTGTTTCGAGACAATACGACGGTTTTGTCAGTAATTATTATTGACTACCGCTTGAAGAAGCGGTTATAATTTTCCGCGGCAAATTTTGTGCAAATGTGTGCTATTCTCTTTTATGCCTGCTTGTGAGTTATCTGATGCACACAGTAAAGGTGAGAAAGTATACTCACACTTCCTATTGTGAGCTGTAGACCCCCAGACTACAAGACTTGTAGCTTGACTTCTTGTGGCCATTCATTTTCGCACCTGTGAAATTAGAAATTTACATGTCCTCTTCGCATTCAAATAAGCAATACATATTGAACAATGTAATACATTCTTTGCTATGGAATTATTACTGCAAAAATTGAAGCATGAAAAGCGAGTTCGTTGATGCATGTCCCAAAACTTTCATAAAACAAAATAAATAGAACAGAATCTATATTTGTATTTTTTAACCCATTAATGGGTTAATATGTACAGGATTAAAAAACATAAATCACAACATGTTCACTAGATTCGATCAGAAGATACATTATTCACCAAATATTGTCTAATTAGGTTGCAATGAATTAAATTAACTGTCAGAGATATGATATCCCTGTCCTGATGAGAAAGAAGCCATACAAATTTTGTCCTGTCGGGCATATTGATGAGGTTGAACAGACGTTAAACGCAAAATTACCCAACTATTACTGTGTAGCGATGGGAGAATTTACGTCTTATTTTAATCAGACTGTCATAAGTAGTAGGAAGAACATCGGTTCATTAGCATTTGTGAGGGTGAAAATGGGGAGGGTTGATATCACGTCCGGTCTCATCCAGGTTATAGATCAAAGGTCATTTCCGGTCACGTTTTTATATGACGTCACGGATGGCTAAATATATGCGGATAGGTCCCAGTCACGTCAATGAGGCAGTCGCTTCGTCTGAATCAGTGGGAATCGTCGGGAATGTCTAGTCATCTTTGGGAATGTCCGGAATGTTCGGCAATTGACTTTTTAGCTTATCGTATTGGGGTCATTTGAACCTATTTGCTAACACCCCCCTCCCCCACCCCCCAGAGGATCTTGGGTAAATTCAAAATGGTGACAATGTGGCGTACCAGGAAAGTGACGTTTCCGTCATTTTTCTTCAAAATTCGTACTTTTCTCCCAGGCAAAAGTTATTTTATTTCACATCATTTTATTATTATTTACCTATTTATCATGCATTTTTTGCGACGAAAACACATAAATAACAAATTCGAAAAAGCTGACTGAAAAATGGTTCAACAAATGCTTTCTCGAAAATGACGTCACTGTGGCGTCATCATGGCAGCCATCTTGGATTTCTCTGCATTTTCTAATAGAGCTTGACCCAAAGATATAGTGTCTGGCCTTAAGGAAAGCGAACATGATATACATGATATATAGGGGGCACTTTCCGCCCCTCCCCAGTCTGCGGTACACCTCAGTCGCTTTCAACGATTTTCAGTCATATCACGACGTTTGGATCCTATTCCTTTCACACTCGGGAATCCATGTTCTTTATGGTTAGAATCTTGAAACTTATAGCCTAGAGTTTGACTTCAAAAAATGTGTTCCAACCGACTCACGGGTGACCTTACAGCGTCTCACATGTTGCTGCAATGTGCATCAACTTAGATTCGTGAAAAAGCTCACTAACGCCCAGTGTCATCACCACTGGCGTCTAGTATGAGCATGAGGAAGTTTAAATATACTCTCTAAAAAAAGTTGAGTGAAATTTGATCCCACTCAATACTTGAGTGAGATTTTCACTCAACTTGAGTTATTTTTCACTCAACTTGAGTTAAATGCACTCAACTTGAGTGACATTCACTCAAGTATAAGAGTGGAAATTGATCCCACTCAAGTTGAGTGAACTTGAGTGGTTTTAACTCAAGCTGAGGGAAAAGTAACTCAAGTTGAGTGAAAAGTAACTCAAGTTTGAGTGAACAGGTGCATTTCACACAAACTTGAGTGGAAAAGTTCACTCCTTTTCTTTTAGAGAGTACAGTGTCATTGCCGAGCTCACATTTGTTCTTCCCGATTGTGGCGGGAGGGTTTGCGTTCCAAAGCTTGAACGATGAAGATGTAGTGATCACTGCTCGCATCGCATGGAACACCTCTGGAAGATGACGGGTCAATATTGTGCCGAGGGTTTTCTCTAGGCCCAATCCACCCGAAGCTGCACTTTTTTTTTTCTTTTTTTTTCGAAATATCGAACAATATCGCGCTTTTCCATCTACATGTACAACATCTTTCGGCTCACAAATAGAAACCTTGACGTTGTGAAGATGTGATATAGTCCATGGGCCCATTCATATATCGGTACCATCAGAGGAAACCAAACTTTAGGGCTACTAAGTTATTGGTAGGGACTATATGATTATTTCAATATGTGATAACCGTTCCAGAAGAGCAGCTTAGTGTATATTTTGCATTTTTACCATTTTACCATTCTGAGATATTGACTTTTTGGGGAAAATCACACAATGGACTACTGACACATCCCATGAAGGTAATATCATTCAATAACAGCTCCGGATATCCAGAATTGTTATCTGCACAGTTACAACAAGCATACTTCCCATCTTGAGGCACATGCTTTAGTTTGGTATTCAAACGGCTGATTTGCACGCTGGATTTTGTGAAATTTTGCGGATTTATTATTATCATTATTTACGGAATGTTGTGTGTCCCATATGAGTGCCACAGTCCTAATGGATCAGCTACCCATATGTACCTTGTTTGCAGGGAAGCACAAAGGAGGACCATCCAGCTGGTTTCAACAAAGTTGTATAATTTTTCCTTCCCATACCCCCGAAATGCATATTGCGGCTGAATATATGAAAATTACAATGTAGCTCAAATTTGATATAATCTTTCGCCCCACCAGAAATGTTTCAGGTTGTGCAAACTGGAAAGTATATAAATGTATTTTATAATGTCATAAGTGTATTGTATAATAAATACTGGTCCTAGGGGGCCACACCTGCAATAACACTGGTGAAAACCCAGACTCCTACTTGCCCGTTTCGTTTTCTAGGTTATACCTAGTATTCATTGTTTAGTATCTGTGGGTGCAAGTTTCGGGTTATTTTAGGTCGAAAATTCTTATTTCTGACCAGCGAAACCCTCATCAGGGAGCCTATACGCATTGACCGTTATGGTCAGATTTTTTATTTTTTCAGTATTTCACTGATGCTTTTACCCCGCCTATAGCATAATTGTGGTTGGCTGGTAAAGTTTTCGGCATGTTTGTTGTGATCCAGTATTTCTTTAAGATCCCTTTCAGCCATTTCGTGTATGGATTGAAAGTCGTTATGACGCATACGTCGTTTCAGTACAGACTTATTCTGTATGCCCTCGTTCCTCTTGAGGTATTTGTTTCTGTCGTTAATTTCCGAGGTAGAGTATCCTCTCATTTTAAGCTTTTGCTTGAAGTATTCTGACTAGTCTATGTAGTCTGCAGTATTATTGCAGTTTCGTATACATATCTTTCAGTTCTCCCGTAATGTGCTGATTTGCTGTATAGGTATTTGTAGGTTTCAGTTGGCTTTGTTTAGCATTTCACATCAAGTATTGAGTCAGTCGAACATCTTTTCCCCTTGAAAACGGCAACGTCTAGATAATTGACCTCGTTTTCAGATATTTCATACGTGAATTT
>JAVTVY010003216.1:0-34635 GCA_036873755.1 Hanleya hanleyi | reverse complement strand
ACAAGCAGGAAACAGACGTTCCTAATTCCACGGTTTCATCACGATTATGGTAGTATGCGAACATCACCTGTAAATAAGGCTACGCTGTTCTGATCTAGAGTATTCCCGGTTTCGAACGTGAGTACTGTCATGTTTGTACGTTTGGTATGATTGTTGTACAGAACGATATTCAAGTGATCACATTAAATGTATATCTCTGTAACGTCGATGAAGTGTAATCATATGTAGGTCATAGGCTAAATGGCGCGAAATAGATATAACTGCGTTAGGCAGATTGTTTCTCTGCATAAGTTATATGAGCACCGATCCGCAGTGTAAGATTATATTTCTTGTAATATCTTTTGTACCAATGAATGGATTATATTATTATTCAAATCCTTTATTAATTAGAGTACATTAAGTAAATGTTTCCAAGTCTATGGATCAGATTAATTATTTGATTGTACTATTTTAGGTGACCTATCGAGTTACCAGTCTGTGGCTTGTCTGTATACACCATAGAATTAGAGTGTTCAACAGGTCAGTACCATGGTGTATTTGGCGATATCAACAATGATATCAGATAATGAGATTAATATGTTGAATGATTTTATAAGAATATCTAATACGGAGTAATATAATTAATGATAATCAGCTCTGGTCAGATTATTTGATTCCTAAATGATGCATTAGGATAAGCATAATACGTTGCCTGGTTTGTAAAGTATTAAACTACTATATTCCCATGCAAGTTGATTATGACGAATTTTGTGTAAGTTTATGGAACGGTTCCATGTGTCATATATATGCGAATATGTATTACTCGCATATGCTCAAATTGTGTTATACATTATCTATGAATGTAAGTGTACTCATTCATGCCCTTTTGTTTATTGGCAGGACATTGGCAGTCGCTGCCCCTTTTCCCTTTTTCTCGCTTTATCCCTTTTAGTTCATTCCATGAGAGACATGGTGAATAAACTGTTATTAATTAATTACACCAAGAACCGGCTTGTCTTCATTGACTGGGTTACATATAGCCCGTAGGGCATAGGGTAAACCAGAGTGCGAGTGCACCAGGTATGGGTGTCCGCAGGGATCAAAGGTCAATCGTCCTCCAAATCCCCCTTATCGCTCGTTAAGGCGCTGAGACGGGCGTTAAGGCGTAAATATAGGGCGTTAAGGCGTTGAGACGGGCGTTAAGGCGTAACGACGGGCGTTGACGGTGTCACTGCATTTCGATGTATTGGTGGCAATTCCATGAAAATCAGGGCTTCTGAGCTAGTTCACCAGGGTGTTGAAGCGTTAAGCTACTCTCTAAAAATACTTGAGTGAACTGTTCCACTCACATATGAGTGAAATGTACCTGTTCACTCAAACTTGAGTTACTGTTCACTCAACTTGAGTTACTTTTCACTCAACTTGAGTTAAAACCACTCAAGTTCAATCAACTTGAGTGGGATCAATTTCCACCCTTATGCTTGAGTGAATGTCACTTAAGTTGAGTGCATTTAACTCAAGTTGAGTGAAAAGTAACTCAAGTTGAGTGAAAATGTCACTCAATTATTGAGTGGGATCAATTTCCACTCTTACTTGAGTGAAATTTCACTCAACTTTTTTTGGAGTAAGCGTTGATGGGCGTTACTGTCTACAAAAGCATGTTTATTCCCAGAACACGCACAGTCGACGTTCAACCGTCAACATGGCTTATACTTGCTCTAAGTGCGAACGCACATTCACCAGACGTTACGATATGATGCGACACGAGAAAAATATACATGGGATTGAAGGCCCCGAGGCACAAGAAGCCGATACAGAGACTGATGAGAGTCCATCGACTGATACCGAAACAGAGATTGCTGAGATTCTATCTAGTGATACGGAGAGCTTGACCTCATATAACCAGCCTACGTCCGAGGAAAGTAAGGCAGTGCCTACCTTCTGGGATCGTATTGTGAGAGAAGCTATAAATACTCACGCTGCAGCAATCGAGGACGCCGGACAGCATTAAGTTACAACAGGCATACACCCAAATGCGCCCCTGCATCAGAACAGCCATGGCGATTTATGAAGCGTATACCTTACTACCGCTTGAAATGAAAGGCGACCCCACGCACAGGTTCATCATGAAGACCAAGGGTCACTTGGAAGAAGATATGGGGCTACCACCCACCGAGGCCCTGCAAAATGCAATCAGAATGCGCAAACAGCTCTTTCAGGACATGCTACCTCAGTGGTATCCTGAACTGCCCGACGATGCTTAGGTCACACCGAGCAAAGATGGAACTTTCTCAAAGGACGGCTTCTGATTGGATACGAGCAGCCGAGAATATGACAGATGCAGCGCCAAATGGCGGTCTCTGATCGGACAAGTCTTCTTGAATTGTAAACATGCCCAACGCGGCTCTCCTAGCGTGGGTATGATGTAACATTGGGGAGAATAAACCATATGAAAAGTTGCTGTTGTTGTTGTTCTCTCATCTTTCATCCTTGTTGTTGTTGTTCTATCTCCCGTCTATAGCCTGACGTCAAGGCGTTATGCTAGGGCGTTAAGGTGTAATGACGGGCGTTGACGGGCGTCACTGCATTTCCAATGAATTAGTGACAATTCCATGAAAATCAGAGCTTTGGGGCTAATTCACCAGAGCGTTGAAGCATTGAGCTTGGCGTTGGCGGGAGTTGCTAGAAGATGCCATTTCACATGAAACATTCGGACCCAGAATGGTCCATTTCTACCCCAAACACCTTCCTTCAAACCCCCAAAATTTCCACGTTGGCTACTACTCCTAAACTCACTCACTCACTCACTCACCATTGTTAGTGCGTCCATGCATTAAGACGGGCATTGGGCATGCCTCACTCACTCATTCACTCGATCACTCACTCTGGGAGTTCATCTGGACCATTTTGGCCCCATCAGCTCATCATCGGGCAGTTCAGGATACCACTGAGGCAGCATGTCCTGAAAGAGTTGTTTGCGCATCCTGATTGCATTTCCCAGGGCCTCAGTGGGTGTAGCCCCATATCCTCTTCCAAGTGACGCTTGGTCTTCATAATGGACCTGTGCATGGCGTCGCCTTTCATTTCAAGTGATAGTAATGTATACTGTTCATAGATCGCCATGGCTGTTTTCCTGATGCAGGGGCGCATTTGGCTGTTTTAAGTTATCCTGTCCGGCGTCCTCGATTGCTGCAGCGTGAGTATTGATAGCTGCTCTCACAATACGATCCCAGAAGGTAGGTTCTGCCTCACTTTCCTCGGACGTACGCTGAATATCTGAGGTCAGGCTCTCCGTATCGCTAGATAGACTCTCAGCAATCTCTGTTTCGGTATCAGTCCATAGAGTCTCAGCAATCTCTGTTTCGGTATCAGTCGATGGACTCTCATCAGTCTCTGTATCGGGTTATTGTGCCTCGGAGTCTTCAATCCGATGTATATTGTTCTCGTGTAGCATCATATCGTATCGTTCGCAATTAGAGCAAGTATAAGCCATGTTGACGGTTGAACGTCGACTGTGCGTGTTTTGGGAATACGCTTGCATTTATAGACAGTAACGCCCATCTACGCTTAGCTTAACGCTTCAACGCCCTGGTGAACTAGCTCAGAAACTCTGATTTTCATGGAATTGCCACCAATACATCAAAATGCAGTGACGCCGTCAACGCCCGTCATTACGCCATAACGCCCGTCTCAACACCTTAACGCCCTATCTTTACGCCTTAACGCCCGTCTCAGTGCCTTAACGAGCGATAAAGAGGATTTGGAGGACGATTGACCTTTGACCCCTGCGGACACCCATACCTAGTACACTCGCACCCTGGTGTACCCTATGCCCTACGGGCTATAGGGTACAGGGTGCACCACCGATGGCTCTGATGCTCTATACATGAAACCGGTTGCAATGTAAATAGATTGTAATATGAAAGTCCCAAGTAAAAATGTAGAAAATTAATAATTGACAATCTGACTTTGACCTCTGGTGACCCAATTACCTCGAAATGTAGCTTAAATAATCCCTGAAGACATGACCATTAGCATTTTGAGTAGTTATTTGTCAAAATATGCAACTAATTTCAAGCTGTCCAACTTCATACAATTTTGCCTGTTTTTAGCGCAATAAAAAGACCATTTTTGAAAATACGTCAAAACCAGTTCTGTGCCACAGTCTAAACAATAATAAACTCCACTTGTTTTGACTTTTTATAGACTTGGGTACTTCTTGGCTTCCATTGGAACCCATTTAGGTTAAGAAAGTCTCATTGGTATGGTATCTGCAGCGGCTTTTCCTACAGGTGGTCATGTTTTAGTCAGGGTTCAAATTTCGTGACCTTTTGACCTCTGGTGACCTACATAATTGACATATTAGCATATAACAGATACCAACATATAGAGGATCAGATTACCAACATTTAGAGTGGCAAAATGTCACTATATCACCATTACTTGCAAAGTTATTCGACTTTATATTTCCCCTACCCCCAAATCTTGTCCCTCAGATTGGACTCGGGTGTCCGTCTTTAAGAGGTGATTACTACCATTAAGCTGTGAGTCCCGGATTGCTTTCAAAAAAACATAATGAGAATTTGCCACCCCAGGTGGTACCGATATCTGGTCTGGCTCATGGACTATTTCCGGTAGTCCCCCTATCAACATGAAAAACATTCTCAAGCCAGATCTTGAGACAAGGTACCACCACACCAAATTTGGAAAGAATCCTTAAGGTTTTCAAAAGTTATTGTCTGGAGATGCAATTTAATTTGGCCCAAGGTGGCGCCACCCAGAAGCGGATTGGCAAGAAAAACAATTCCAAGCAAAAATATATACATGTAGACAAGGGATCCATTTACCAAATACAAAAACATGGGTCTGTGCCTGATAAATTGAAATCTTTTGGGGTTGCAATTATCCCAATATTGCAGACAACACACAAATTTCAGCTTCTGCCAAGATATATTGGAGATATATATGCTCAAACACAATATATGAGGGTCGGGCGAGGGCTAGTTTGGGAGATAGAGGGTCCGGCTCGGCGCCCTGGGGATGGGGACATGCTCTTCTTGAGGGTAGTGGTAGGTGTGCTGACATGAAAGCCATAGAAAGCTCCCTGTACATGAAACAACCACACTGACAACTGCATGCCATCATCTATCACAGTCCGAAAAACCACAAGGTGGAATTCAATTCAATTCAGGAAATTGATCATATGCACAGTGTGCACCCAAACTTTAGGAACTCAGTTGTAATTAATATAGTAATTTACACTGTGGACACAAATGGTTCCTGCAGAAGCTTTAGGGTAAATCATATGATGTGAGATACAATTATTTGATAGCAAAATTGAAGAAAATGTTGTCCTTCATTTAAGATGACACGAAATTTAAAAAAAACAGGGGTTCGGTACTGCGGGGATTTCCCCGCCAGTTATTTCATATTATACTTCTGAAATATAATAAGGTTCATGCAAAAGCTTTAGGGTAAATCATATGATGTGGAATAGAATGATTTCATAGCAAAGTTGAAGGAAATGTCCTTCATTTAAGGCGACACAAAATTCAAAACTAACACAGGTTCGGTACTGCGGGATTTCCCCGCCAGTTATTTCATATTATACTTCTGAAAAAAAATATGGTTCCTGCAAAAGCTTTAGTGTAAATCATATGATGTGGAATAGAAGGAGTGGACAGCAAATTTAAGAAAATGGTGTCCTTCATTTAAAGCGACATGAAATTCAAAACAGCGAGAAGCGGAAGAAAGAAGAACAAATGACAAATGCATTTAGGCATTTAGGGATGCCTAATTATTAGAGAAAGCATTTGGAAATTATCGCTTGTGAAGAATTTGAATGGAAACCACGGACATGAACAGAAGATTGGAACAAGACCCAGTGGCGCCACCTTCAGGTGGATCTTGCTGAAACGCAATACCAACACATGGCTGGTAACAAGGAGTGTATATGCTAAATTTCGAAGGAATCCGACAAATCTTTTGGAAGTTATCGCCTGTGAAGGATTTGAACAGATTTTAACTGAAACGGGCATGCAGAAGCGAAACTCAGTGGCGCCACCTTCAGGCAAATGTTACTGAAATCCAGTACGCAACCGCGTCTTCTCATAAAGAATGCGTGTGCCAAATTTCGAAAGAATCCAAGAAAGCGTTTGGAAGTTATCGCTTGTAACTGACATCCACGGACACAAAGAAGCAAGATTCATATTGACCCAGTGGCGCCACCTTCAGGCAGATGTTGCTGAAATGCGATACCGACTGGCGTCTTGTCGCAAGGAATGCGTATGCCGAATTTCGGAAGAATCCAACAAAGCGTTAGGAAGTAATCATTCGAACAGACATGCACGGACATGCACGGACACATAGAAGCAAGAACCATTTTGACCCAGTGGCGCCACCTTCAGGCAGATGTTGCTGAAATGCGATACCGAATGGCGTCTTGTCGCAAGGAATGCGTATGCCGAATTTCGAAAGAATCCAACAAAGCGTTAGGAAGTAATCATTCGAACAGACATGCACGGACATCCACGGACACGCACGGACACATAGAAGCAAGAACCATTTTGACCCAGTGGCGCCACCTTCAGGCAGATGTTGCTGAAACGCGATACCGACTGGTGTCTTGTCGCAAGGAATGCGTATGCCGAATTTCGGAAGAATCCAACAAAGCGTTAGGAAGTAATCATTCGAACAGACATGCACGGACATGCACGGACACATAGAATCAAGAACCATTTTAAAGTCCCCGGCCGCGTTGCGGCGGGGAACAAAAATCAACTCCGAGTAGAGATGACAAATTTCATTCTGTATAGTTCGCTATTAGTTATAGCATCTTCAGCAGTGAACAAAGTTACAAACAGTTCCATACGCACGTACATGTATATATACAAGGCATAATGTGATCTCAGCCAATACACATTTATGAATAGGTAAGCCAGTAGGACGGATATTAAAATGCTGTCATTTTCAGAAATTGCTAAGCGATAACCTGACAGCGATCTACAAATGGTGTGATTCAGGTGATACAATACACACTCTAATTGATGAAAACAATACATAATCTGGTTATCTGGCAAGAACTAAGTAAACTGTGCACAAATGAATAAAGTATGGTGATAAAGTGGGTATGTACCTACATTGAATACTTCTACATGACATGAAGTTTGGATAAGACTTGTCATTTTAAGATAATATAGGTATAATTTTTTTGGCAATCCGCATCAGAATTGATGGAAACCTACAAATGTTGTAACTCGCATGTTTCATAATTGTATATTCCCATGCGAGTTACAACATTTGTGGAGTGTATTGTAACACCGAGAGAGAGAGATCATTTATTGTTCAATTATGCCCGAAGGCTAAAGACACACATATACAAAAAACATATACATAAAAAAACATATATTACATTTTTAAAACAAACTATGGTACGGTAAACAGAAAGCACTAAATGACATTGGCCAGCACATTGGCATCCATCCATCCACCTGAATCACATCATTAAAGTTCAATAATGTTCACTCTCAGACAGTCTCTAATAACTAATAAGGGCTGTCAATCTGTACATGCATATTAACAAGAGATGGTTCAAATTATAGTTTATTTTCCTGTGAAATTGGATAGATAAAATGCATAAGAAACTTAACAAATGAATGATCCTTACTGTATGGTGTTAAATTAACTAATTTCGTCTGAATTTGCACAGGTTGAAAACAATAGCTGTCCAATTATAAAAATAGCAGGTGATGTTCAATTTGACCTGCGATTTTTCTCTGAAGAAAAAAACCCAGCAGGTCATCAAAAGTTTTCCATTTCGGACCCTGGATGGATCAGAAGCGTAATTAATGAAATTGACTGACCTTCACCTGTTTTATCGAGGTCAAATTTAGCACAAGCAATAAATTTTAAAGGAGTGAAGATGAGCTCTCCAAATTCATCATACTTGTGCAATTGGTGACTGACTAGAAACCTATCCCATTTGACTGAACCTATTTTCTCTAGGTTATATACTTTATATTATGATATAACATGAAATATAGCTAGGCATTCTAAATTGATACCACATATATGCATCTGATGATGGACCTGAACTCTTTGAATATGACTGATGTTGACCTGTTTTCTCAAGGTCAAAAACTGTATGTTAAGTCACATGTTAACTGCCAACATACACTCCAAATCTAACATTGTCATCATTTTGTTGTGGCTGTGGTTGTCTTCCAGAACAATTTAACGAATTTTGCACTTGTTCCAACAGCTTCATGCTTCAACTTAAACCATGCTGTATCGGCTGAGTTGTTGAAACACCCTCCATTTCCTAGCTCTGACATACTGCATCACTGTCGAAATATGGGTACCGTGACAGAGTGATAGATCACACAGCCAGTGAAGGTTCCTGATTTACATTGAATGTCCTTATTGCCTAAGTAATATTAGCAGAATTTTACAACAACAACAACAGTTCACTGACTTACAGTGAAAAATTATAGTGAAAGGTATTTATTTTTTGTTGTTTGGCATTTTTATTTGCTGGCATTGTTTCAGATAGAGTACAGCACCCTAATTCATACAATCAGAAATAAAAAGAGGGTTAAAGTCTTTATGTTCAAACTTTCATAGGAAATATAAAAGTGTCAATTTGAAATTTTATTTTTATTCGATTTTTTAATGTCGGTGGGTCCATGAAATGCAAAATAAAGTTGGTGTTGCCTCACACTGGGTTTCGCCCATTGGTGAAGAAATCCCTTCTCCGAGGCACTTCTACCAGGGAAGATTCGTGATTGCTCATCCTCCAGGGGTGTGTGCCTCACCCTCTGTCTCATCCAAAAAAAAATTTGCCACCCATAATAAGGGGTGTGCCCAAATTGGGGAGATCTAAAGCCATGGGAGTACCAAATTATGGGTTACAAAATTATCTGGGGAAATGCTCTTTGCCCGTGTTTCACACGAGCTTTAATATTAAAGCAGGATTATGGAGGAATGTATGTGTAGTCTAGTATCAAAGTGAGGTTTGAGAGGAACACATGGTGGAGTGTTGATGTAGGGTTAGGAAGTGAGGAAAATGTGCGTGTGCATCACAGTGGTACATGTCCCGGTACATATACATGTTGTGTAGTGTCGAAGCAAGGTTGGGGAGTGAGGTACATTTGTTCGAGACTCAAAGTGGGAATCGGGAGGAAGGTACATGTATTTGTCATCAAGGTCAAATCAGGGTTAACATACTTGGGCTTATTGAATTCTGATCAGGCTTGTGCCTCACTATTACACCAGGGGTAGGGACTCGAAGCTAGGTTGGGAATAATGTACGAAGTGCAGTGTCAACACCAACCTTGAGATGTCCAGTGTGCCATTGCATTCTGCCATACAGAGAAAGAAAGTAAC
This sequence comes from Hanleya hanleyi, assembly GCA_036873755.1. NCBI lineage: Eukaryota > Metazoa > Mollusca > Polyplacophora > Lepidopleurida > Hanleyidae > Hanleya > Hanleya hanleyi. Next base: position 25,272 of record JAVTVY010003216.1, on the reverse strand, counting down.
ATTTATGATGAGAAATTAAGCCGTTAACTGAAACGATTGGGTCCATTGTGATGCTGCAAAGTGCCGCCCTGAAGAAAGTCTTCAGTGTGATGTTGAAAACTGGCGCTTGAAAGAAACACAATATCAAATTTTTCATTGCCGTATGGAGAAATAATATTAGTGATTGTAAGGCCTTCACATGATTGAGTTTCATCGTGACGTCTCAAATTGTCGCTCTGAAGAAAGACTACTGTAGAGCCATATGTTTGCTTTTTAGTCGCCAGACGTCGTCAATTCTCCCCACCTCTTACATATCGCTCCAATTCAAGACATCCAAAGTTTAACAGTCCAATCTCTAAGATATGAAATGCCAATATTTCAATCTCCAAGACGTCAAAGGTAAACAGATAAGTCTCCAAGATAGCAATTCCTCCCTCTTCCACCAGTTCCCGTTTAATTTCCAAGCTACAAACATGACCAGCAGTTCAATCTCCAGAAATAGTCCAATGGCCTCCAATACCCCTCGGGCATCAGTTATTGTCTACACTCAGCAATCCTGCATTGCATAAGATGTATTTTTATAACTTTAACAACATCATGTAGGTTAACAAATAGGTCCAAGCATATGTTGTATAAATTTGGACAATGTAGATATAATCATTCATGATATATTGCAATAAATACAATACGACCTGAATAAATGAATCAAGGTCAGTCATCTTCAGCACAACTCTGGACCATCACCAGATGTATACATAGTACTAATTTAAAAAACTGGGATGGACTTATAGTCAATCACCAGTTGCATATGTAATATGAATTTGGAGACCCCAGCATTAATCCTTCAAAAAATATAGCAGAATGCCAGAATTTGACATTGATAAAATAGGTCAAGATCGGTCATTTTCAATAGGCTTCTGAGCCTTTACCGGATTCATACGTGTTATGAATTTACAATGCCTGGCTATAATCGTCTTGGGATATCGTGCTCACAAGAAGATGGACAGACGGACAGACAGACAGACAGAGAGACGACGCCGACGATGACAATACCCTTCGGGCACAATTTGCCTGAGAGGTAAAAACGGGTGTAAACAGTTCAAGAAACGGATGTAAACAGTTCAATCTCCAAGATACCAAATGTCAATGGCTCAACTTCTTTTCGTACCGTTTATTTCTTCTTTTTGATATATACTCCTAGATATGGTGAAATGCCCACCTCTAAGATATCAACAGTTCAGTCTCCAAAATATCAACATTGAACCAGTCAGAGCGGATGAGAACCAAACGCCGTAAATAATTAGAGTCAGAACGCACCAATAGGCCATGTTCCCGCCCTTGTAAAGAATTGTTGTTTCAGGGACAATTTTGTTCCCACACAGTCTGACGCCGTTGCATAGTTTTCTCCAGATAATCGTAGTACTAAAGTTTGTCTCTACGCCCACTAGATCTATGGAATATACCGGTAACTTGGTCGCCCAGCGGGACCTGATAGTTTGAAGACCTAGTTTCCCAGGTCCTATCTGATCTTCCAGTCGGTTCTTATTTTGATTAATTGGTAATAGCCATTAGTCTGGGATTTCTATTTGGTGCATTCCCATTCTGACGTTTATACCCTTGATAGCTTTCATTCGGTCTCCTATCATTTTGGTAGCCTCGACTATGTCCTTGATTATTTTGGTACTTCGTTGGTCCACAATCACGCGAGAGTGGTCCCAGTTCACGACAATTGAAACGAGTGACATTACTTGCATTTGCCAACCGACTTAGGTTTCTCATACAATGCTCGGCTGTGATTACAAGCGTCTGGTCCGTCATTCATAATTCAGCCGTCGTCCATTAGAGAATATCCGTGTCCATAATCCAAAGACCTATTCCATATTCCATATAACAGTATTAGCACCAAAGACAATCATAGTATACATAAACATAGGCTTGTTTCCTGCAAGAGAGAAGCGGTCAACAGTTTTCAATGATGCCGGCAAGACATCATGATGTTCCAAAAATATCAAATCCGTATCGCTGATCAGTATTCTTAATCCATAATATTCGTTGTAAAGTCGTCATCTAAAGAATAATGTATCTCAGTCACGCTTTGATTGTGACTGTTCATATGAGTACCATGAGGATCTTGAAGTACATGGGTTCATACGGCCCCTAGCCCCGGGTTCAGCGGAATTAGACACAAGTTACGAAACGTAACGCCATAGATCTTGCACGCTACTCTCGTATTTTCCTATCAGCGTGCGATATGTATCGCCAAATTTGAGAAACTTTGAGTGGAGGCGCTTGCTGGTGTAGCCCTGTTTTATAAGTTTCTGCAACAATGTTTATTGACGTTGATTAAAATCGTCACATTTAACACAGGGTCTAGCAAATGCTACTAGGCGTGATATGTATACGCCATATGCAGGTCCCACTGGAATATTACTGTCCAGAAAGGGATAGTTTACGATGTCGAAATTGTAATCATCTCTTTTGTCATACAATCGACGAGAGAGAAGGCCCGCTTCATTTTTATAGAGATATAGGTCTAAATATGATGTGCCTGTAGGGTTATCTGTAGTTTCCTTCAAATCCAGTGAAGATGGATATATATCCTTCACTGCGTCATTTATATAGCGATTATCCACAGCGAGAAGATCGTCTATATAGCGTTTGGTGAATGAGAAGGAACGGGCTTTGAATGGATCGGTTTTTGAAAGCGAGTCCGATAGTATTACATCTAGAACAGCGGAAGGAAGCGAGGTTAGGCTGTACTGGCCAGGGCGATTCAAAAAAAAGATTTTTTTTGTCGCACTGGCCCTTTGAATCGATCTACTGTGGATCGCGTTGCGTTTGCACTAATTCCTTGCCTGCAGCAACGATCTGCCCTTTAAGTAGACCTACCGGTATGTTTTGAGGATACTTAGCCCTCTTGCAGACACTTTTACACACCCTCTAGAATTTGTCTTTATACAGATTTAAGTATGCATTATAGCTATGGTGATGTATATATTTGTTAATAGGGCCGTTCTTAAGGATTCCAAATATATAAATGTGTTCACTGTAAATCTGTAGCTTGTGAAGATATTTGAATTTAAAAAAGTTAATTAAAAAAATGAGCCTTCTTTATTAAATGACATTTTTTTTAAAAAGTGTTCAACTTATCGTAACTTACATCATCATTTCCTGCAGAAAATCTGTGTCTCAGTTTTGTCAATTTTGGTTTAGTGCTTATTCCATTGGCATTTAAGTCAACTTCAAAGTTCGAAATTGTGAGTTGCTCAATTTTGTAAAGAAATATTCCATTAAATGTCTATAGAATGAGAACTAAGCCAAAATCGATAAAACAGATTTCCTGTTGGAGTTGTCTTTTACAGGAAATGATGATACAAGTTACGATAACTTGAATACATTTTGGAAATAGCATTTGAAAAATTAAAATTAAATTCAAATCATTTTTTTTAATCCGACCTACAGGTTTACAGTGAACAAATTTATATATTTGGAATCCTTAAGATAGGTGCTTTCAATAAATATATACATTACCATAGCTATGAGGCATACTTTCAGCTTGATATACTTTCTAATGCCGCTATCTGTGGCCGTTTACCTTGAGTCATTTGCGTGGCAAATTCGACCAGCTTGTATAGTGGCCTCCCGATATGCAGGGTTTTGTATTATCGCGTGGCATCCTATTTCAGGTCGCAATTTCTGCATGATTTGTAGCTTTGTTACATCATCTGTCTTACCTAATCTACAGGCTATCTGTACTACTGATTCGATGAACGAACTAGTCGTCTGCGATGAGTCCTGTTTCAATGCGTATAATGCAGTCTCAAGTTGAAACATCTGTCGCATGTTCAAATATTTATTTTCAAATGCTTCAAATAAACGAGGCCAAGAATTTTCCGGTAATAGTGTACCACACCTCCGCAGCATCTCTAACCAAGAGTCGCAAATGTTGCACTTTATGATTATCGTTGATATCATTCAGAGGAGCAAACATCGCATCCTCGTGGGCAGTACCACTGAATTTTTCAGGGCGAGTTGCGTTCATCATTCCAATGGCTGATTCTTCGTTAGCCACCACCTCGTCAAGTCGGACTACATCACCACCAATTATTCTATTATTTAATCATCCCCATCGTGTGAGCGTGACATTCGACATAGAGTAAATTCGTCATCTTCCCAGCAGACAAGGCTCCAAATAATATAATATTCATATGTAAATATTACTGTTACCAGGTGCTGGTTAAAGAATTGAGTGTAGACATATCATCATCAAATACGTCTACTTACTCCCAAACTGTGGAAGATTTATTCAACAATCACAAAATGTTTCTCAGGGAAAGAGGTATTTGTCTTCCAACCAATCATAACGACCAATCCAGTATACTGGACCCCCAAAATGCATAAATCACCATATACCAAGCTAGATTCATAGCTGGTTCTAGAAGCTGCACCACCAAGCATCTTTCAACCCTATTGACGAGGGCCATTCAGGAGGTAAAAGCATTTTGGGAAAGGTATTGCGCCACTATTTCTAAGAACTCTGGCGTTGAATGTATGTGGATATTGAAAAACTCAAAATCTCTTACCGAAGAACTTGATGCTAAAGGTCACATACCGTACAGACATGTATCCACATGGGATTTCTCGACTCTGTATACTACAATCCCTCATCAGGACCTTATTGACCGTCTAAGTTCATTAATAGTATCTGTGTTCAAGAAAACTGATCGTAGATATATTAATGTCGGAAGCCATAAAGCATTCTTTAGCTCTACTACATACAAGAGATATCATTCATGGGATGTTTCTTCGTTTATAGAGTTGCTTGAATTTCTCATTAAAAATATCTATGTGAAATTTGGCAACACAATATATCAGCAGCATGTAGGTATTCCAATGGGTACTAATTGCGCACCCCTGTTGGCTGATCTATATCTGTTCTCTTATGAATATGACTATTTGCAGGCGCTTTCAAAAACCACGTTCATTCCCATTCACCAAACGCTATATAGATGATCTTCTCGCTGTGGATAATCGCTATATAAATGCCGCGGTGAAGGATATATATCCACCTTCACAGGATTTGAAGGAAACTACAGATAACCCCACAGGCACATCATATTTAGACCTATATCTCTATAAACTGAAGCGGGCCTTCTCTCTCGTCGACTTTATGACAAAAAAAATGATTACAATTTCGACATCGTAAGCTATCCATTTCTGGATATTAATATTCCAGTGGGACCTGCATATGGCATATACATATCTCACCTAGTAGCATTTGCTAGATCCTGTATTCAATGTTACAAAACATTGTTGTAGAAACTTATGAAACAGGGCTATTCCAAAAAGCGCCTCCACTCAGTTTCTCAATTTGCGATAAATAGCGCATGCTGATAGCAAAATACGAGCGTAGCGTGCAAGATCTATGGCGTTACATTGCGTAACTTGTGTCTAATTCCGCTTAACCCGGGGCTAGGGGCCGTATGAACCCACGTACTTCAAGATCCTCATGGTGCTCATATGAACAGTCACAATCAAGGCGTAACTGAGAGACATCGTTCTCTAGATGATGACTTTACCACGAATATTATGGATTAAGAATACTGACCAGCGATACTGATTCGATATTTTTAGAATATCACGATTTCTTGCTGGTATCATTGAAAACTGTTGAGTGCTTCTCTCTTGCAGGAAACTAGCCTATGTTTATGTATACTATGATTGTCTTTTTGAATTTGGTACTAATAATATTACAAGGAATAGATCTTTGGATTATGGATGCGGATATTCCTTTAATGGACGACGGCTGAATTATGAATGACAGACCAGACGCTTGTAACTCCAAGGACAAACTCTCGAATGAAGACTTGTCAAAGGGTGATCACGTGGCTGTGTACCAGAAGGTACCGTTGTCGAGAAATGTATTATCCCCTCTGGAGAGTTGGAGAAGCTTTTAGGTGAAAGATCGACTTCTTCGTAACGGGCAAGTGTGACGTGGACACCAGAATGAATTGATTTCTTGCAGTGTTACGTCAGCTTTACCGTAACAGAAAGACGTGTGAAGTCAAGGATTAACAATCAAATACTTATTTACAATACTAAAATCATATACAATTTAAGTAAGGTTAATACAACAAATAGATGTATTAAATATAGTCTTACTGTTCAATGCTATACCGGTGTACACTTTACAGTCCTTGTTGACGCGCACAAATCACTCTTCTGAATAATGGTAATCCAACGCTGCTCAGTTGCACACAGTCCCAGTAAATGTCCAATATCCGATAGCTGTTAACAAATAGCGTAGATTATGCAGCAGCCAACAGTTAACACACAGGAGTAAATAATCCAGCAGTCCGTAGTTACAGGCAAAGGTAAATCCAGATAGTAATACAGTATAACAGACCCACATAAAAAGCCATTTTGAATTCCCTCCTGAATGACTGGGTGATGCGCTATTTATACTCTATGAGGCATTCCAGATCATTCTGCCAATCCAGAAGCTTCTAGAATACACAGCATTATCGCATCATCTGACCTAGATACAATTTACAATAGTCTTCCAGAAAGCTCTAAGTGGTTGACCCACATAATAGTACGGAAACAAGCTTGCGTCAGCCCTATATTCCAGAAACATCCACAATGTCTAATAATAGACAATGCCATGACAGCAGTGTCTTTAAAGGTATAGGGTAGTATGTCACACGCTTCCAACAATAACAGTAAGCTACTAGTTGCGTCACACATATTATCACATTTTAAGGTTTCCCCACCAAAAAATTATATTTGAACCTAACCATATTCGCGCCTTGTTCTGGCACGCTTCAGGAGCCGCAGAGCACATTCGAAAGTGGGGGGGGGGGGCTTATAACATTGAGAATGGCCCTCACTCTTTTTTTCCGACTTTTACACTGTCTTATTCCAATGTTGTCCACTGTTTTTTAACCAAAAGTGTGCGGGTCTGACCCTTACAATGGGAAAACCCCTATCAACACTATCCAAAAGGGCTACATCGGTCCCGGGCTTATCAGGGTCTCGGTGCATGGGTGGGTGCATGTAAAATGAGGATTTGTCCCCGAAAATATAAAAGCGGAACATGGACTTTACCTCTACAATAGGGGCCTGATTCGCACATTTGCATCTATACGGGAAAATTCCCATACTGGCTATGGGGGTATAGGTCCAACCTAGAGCACATTCGAAAGTGGGGGGGGGGGGGGCTTATAACATTGAGAATGGCCCTCACTCTTTTTTTCGACTTTTACAACTTCACTGTCTTATTCCAATGTTGTCCACTGTTTTTTAACCAAAGTGTGTGCGGGTCTAACCCTTACAATAGGGGAAAACCCCTATCAACACTATCCAAAAGGGCTAATATCGGTCCCGGGCTTATCGGGGTCTCGGTGCATGGGTGGGTGCATGTAAAATGAGGATTTGTCCCCGAAAATATAAAAGCGGAACACGGACTTTACCTCTACAATAGGGGCCTGATTCGCACATTTGCATCTATACGGGAAAATGCCCATACTGGCTATGGGGGTATAGGTCCAACCTGGGAATTTTTTTGTGGGTTTTACTATGGGTTGTTTGGTCTTGTTTTTCTCGTCTCGCCAAGGAAAACACGATAGGAGGGATCTTGGAGGTAAGCGGTGAAATTTTTCGATAAGTACCGGGTAGGTCTGTATACAAACCCATACTGGCTATGGGAGATAGGTCCACACCAGTGACGTTCGTCTCCCCCGGCTCATCTTCACTGGGTCTGACCCTCCTGGGTTCCTCTTTAGTGGAAAGTTGTCGCCCAAACCGTAGAGACGGGGTATGAATCAAACGTTGGTGCTGTCTTAACCGACTGGTTCGTTTGAAGAGTCGACCACAATCGTTACATTGTACCGTCGCACCCTCGTGAAGTGCCCTCTCATGACGCAGTAAATTATCCTCCCGATTGAACCTCTGTGCGCAGGTTATACAAGTATACCGTGCATCGTTATGTGTGGAGGCCTCTTGACGTCGTAAACTTTCTAGACGAGTAAACTGCTTCTGGCAAGTTGTGCAAGTGAACATCTTGGTGGTTGGCAGGGTGTCGGATGAAACGGCCAGGCCGCTTCCCTTTTATAGCCCGCTAGCTGGTGATCTATTTTTAGCACACTCAGTTCAACTACCCGCAAGTCGAGAACCGAGATGTACTGGCGTACGACTGAGCCGCATTGCGTATGTGTGTGTGTGTGTGTGCAGTGGATTTTACATCCGAGATCTTGTCAACATCCGGGTTTCCAAGTGGTTTTTTCCCATCGTTCCTCCGTCGTCCATCCGGGTACTGTGGTTTTACATCCGTGTCCTCATCGTACATCCGGGGTTTTCATGAGCCGCATTGCGCGCGTGTGTGTGTTTGTGTTTGTGTCCATCCGTGCACAATGTAGAATTACGTTCTCTCCGAAAACTTTTTCTCATCGCATCAATATGCTCAGGCCCATTCAATATAAACACAACCAAGAGACATCAACAACAACAGGCACATTGCGTAATACACGTTTTATTATCCTCTCACCACCACCACCTGGCGTTCAGCAACGATCAGCATGTAGACATATAGAGTATGTATGGCATGTTATGGTATTCATCAGTGCATGGGTGACGCATTCATCCGATGGGGGTGGTCGGTCAGCTTGGTAACGAAAAACTTGACATTGGTCACCCTCTTTACGACCCATTGTGCGTTCGGGCGTTGTTGTTGGGCCCATTCCAAGGGATCCACGGTGTCCAGTTTCTCCAGCATCGGCTCTAGCGACGCCCGGTTAATGATGGTAAACGGCTGGTCAAATACCCGGATGTTACTGCTCGGGCCACGACATCAAACCTTGTAATATTGCGCTTGATGATTGTTTAGCACCGAATTCTACATGTAATAATTTCAAAATTTCTAAGTGTGGACATCGTGGATGTCTCACGTGTCCACTCTTTAATACTTCAGCTTCATTTAGTTGCACGTTAACTGGTAACTCATATTCTGTTAACTCGTATGTTGATCTTAGTTGTTCTACTACAAACTGTATTTATTTTGTTTCCTGTAAGAAGTGTGGTCAACAGTATGTTGGCAAGACCACCCAAAGACTCCATCTTAGGGTGAACGGTCACAGAAAATCCGTTAGGAAAAAGCAATTGCTTATAGGTAGGCATTTTTCTGGACCCGACCACGGCTGGGATAACTTTAGTATTCAGATCATAGACGTCGTCTATCCATCTACTAAGGATTCCCCTTTTGGATTTGAGAGAAAAATCCGAGAGCGGGAATTATTCTGGATGCTAGAACTTGGGTCAGTGTTTCCGTTTGGTTTAAATGATAATGTCAGTGGGTTCGGCAATGCTACAAACCGCCGTTCAAATATATCCAACATTACCCAACTATTTAAACCCCATCAACGGAGACATCGCAGCCATGGTTGGCGAAAGTTTAATAGTTCGATGATTCACGATCATATCACTTTAAATTACTTAGTGGGTTTAACTAACACACCCAATAGTATACATAGCTTACGTACAGTTCTGTATGCGTTACCTCTGAGAGCTTTAGATCAAATAGCCAGAGATATACAACAATCTGCGTCTTCAGGAAATATAATACCATCAAAAATCATTAAAGTATGTCAAGATATAGCGTATTTTCGGTTGTATCGTCCAGTGAACATAATCGAAACCTCTCAAGATCGGCTTTTCTTGAAACTCAACTACTTAGATAAAGGACTGGACATCATTAATTTACCTCGAATCCTGAATGCAACGCTGTACCAAACTATTTTAAGTTCACAGAACCTCCTTGCATTTCATATAAGTACACTAAATCTATAGCCACCAAAATATTCAATTACTCCAATGCTGTCCAGGAGTTTGACTGGAACTTATACACGTCAGGAGGCTATAGTTGTGATTGTGAATCGTCGAACTTTATCTATACACCATGCAAACATATTGTGACTGGTGACCTTGATGTGGTGAGTGATAAGGATCTGAAATTACTCCTGATGAAGGGACCTAAATATAGAGAGCCAAGAAGAATAAATCTGAAGGCCGACCAGAAGATAGTCCTGTCTGCATTGGAACAGTACGTTATTGATTGGTCTAAGCGAGAAAAAGTTGAACCTACAGTACTCGCTGATTGGCTGGACCTCACCAAGAGCAAGGTCGTTGAAACAATCCGCCATATTGACAGAAGTACTCTTCCCCAAGCAAAACAAGTTCTGAGAAACCTCAATTCGCAAGAAGTTCTAGCAAATCTCCAGAGTAAATTCGTCATAGTCCCAGCAGACAAAGCTCCGAATAATATAATATTCATATGTAAATATTACTATTACCAGGTGCTGGTTAAAGAATTGAGTGTAGACATATCTTCATCAAATACGTCTACTTACTCCCAAACTGCATTTACTCTGGAAGATTTATTTAACAATCACAAAAAGTTTCTCAGGGAAAGAGGTATTTGTCTTCCAACCAATCATAACGACATACCAAAATATACTGGACTCCCAAAATGCATAAATCACCATACAAAGCTAGATTCATAGCTGGTTCTAGAAGCTGCACCACCAAGCTTCTTTCAACCCTATTGACGAGGGCCCTTCAGGAGGTAAAAGCATTTTGGGAAAGGTATTGCGCCACTATTTCTAAGAACTCTGGCGTTGAATGTATGTGGATATTGAAAAACTCAAAATGTCTTACGGAAGAACTTGATGCTAAAGGTCACATACCGTACAGACATGTATCCACATGGGATTTCTCGACTCTCTATACTACAATCCCTCATCAGGACCTTATTGACCGTCTAAGTTCATTAATAGTATCTGTGTTCAAGAAAACTGATCGTAGATATATTAATGTCGGAAGCCATAAAGCATTCTTTAGCTCTACTACATACAAGAGATATCATTCATGGATGTTTCTTTGTTTATAGAGTTGCTTGAATTTCTCATTAAAAATATCTATGTGAAATTTGGCAACACAATATATCAGCAGCATATAGGTATTCCAATGGGTACTAATTGTGCACCCCTGTTGGCTGACCTGTATCTGTTCTCTTATGAATATGACTATATGCAGGCGCTTTCAAAAACCGATCCATTCAAAGCCCGTTCCTTCTCATTCACCAAACGCTATATAGACGATCTTCTCGCTGTGGATAATCGCTATATAAATGACGCAGTGAAGGATATATATCCACCTTCACTGGATTTGAAGGAAACTACAGATAGCCCTACAGGCACATCTTATTTAGATCTCTATCTCTATAAAAATGAAGCGGGCATTCTCTCTCGTCGACTTTATGACAAAAGAGATGATTACAATTTCGACATCGTAAACTATCCCTTTCTGGATAGTAATATTCCAGTGGGACCTGCATATGGCGTATACATATCTCGCTTAGTAGCATTTGCTAGATCCTGTGTTAAATGTGATGATTTTAATCAACGTCACAAAACATTGTTGCAGAAACTTAAAACAGGGCTATTCCACCAAGCGCCTCCACTCAAAGTTTCTCAAATTTGGCGATACATATCGCATGCTGATAGCAAAATACGAACGTAGCGTGCAAGATCTATGGCGCTACGTTTCGTAACTTGTGGCTAATTCCGCTTAACCCGGGGCTAGGGGCCGTATGAACCCATGTACTTCAAGATCCTCATGGTACTCATATGAACAGTCACAATCAAAGCGTGACTGAGATACATCTTTTTTTAGATGACGACTCTATAACGAATATTATGGATTAAGAATACTGATCAGCGATACGGATTTGATATTTTGGAACATCATGATGGTTCGCCGGTACTATTGAAAACTGTTGACCGCTTCTCTTGCAGGAAACAAGCCTATGTTTAGTATACCATGACGGTTCTTTTGAATTTGGTGCTAATACTCGTTATGTGGAAATGGAATAGGTCTGGATTATGGACGCGGATATTCTCTAATGGACGACGGCTGGATTATGAAACGATTTGGACTAGACGCTTGTAAGGTTATGCTGCAGCATTACAACCAAACGCCAGATTCAACTTGAAGGCCGTAGTTTGATCGTTGAAGATGGCTTCCACGTAGCTGCGTAGACGGGCGAGGTCGGTCAGTCGGAAATTGTAGATATCTTGAATAGGGCGATGACGGTAGAAACAGTGCCGGTTCATGGGCCAATGGCGCCGATGAATGTCACTCACCGGATGGTCTTCGTGTAACAGATCGCTAGGAACATTTATGGGTTCGTCCACGAAGTGTACTTTGCCCTCCACGTCGCACAAAATCTGGCCCATCGTCGGAATTTGACTGTTGAATTAGGGCGACATCATCATCAGCCCTCGTGCGATGGGTGGGAGTTCCCGCTATCTCGATACTGGTGCCTATGGGCTCTTCTACCTGCAAACGTGGCTGCGGAGCGGGGTGTCGTGTGCGTTGGTGTCGCAGCAACTGATTGGTCAGTTTGAAAAGCCGACCACATTCTTCGCATGGACGCTTGGGTACTTCATGGTGTGCACGTGTGTGGCGCTGTAAATGATCCGGGCGCTGAAACGACAGTGTACATATCGTACACCTATACCGGGCGGTTCCTTCGTGCTTGGTAGCCTCATGGCGGCGCAAGTCGTGCAGACGAGTGAATGATTTCGAGCACGTAGTACAAGTGAACATCTTGGTGGTTGACAGAGTGGGCTGTGGATTTTACATCCGGGATCTTGTCAACATCCGGGTTTCCAAGTGGGTTTTTCCCGTCGTTCCTCCGTCTTCCATCCGGGTACTGTGGTTTCACATCCGGCTCCTCATCTTACATCTGGTTTTTGGACACCTGTTGACCTCCAGAATTTGCATATGAGCTCTGTGAGGTCACTTCCGCTGCCGTTCACGTGACCGGAACTGACCTTTGGCCCCTGCGCGCTGACAAAACAATACCGGATAAAAATTGCGCGCAGGGGCCAAAGGTCAGTTCCGGTCACGTAAACGGAAGCGGAAGTGACCTCACAGAGGTCATATGCAAATTCTGGAGGTCAACAGGTGTCCAAAAGCCGGATGTACGATGAGGACCCGGATGCAAAAAACCACAGTCCCCGGATGGAAGACGGAGGAACGACGGAAAATACCCACTTGGAAACCCGGATGTTGACAAGATCCCGGATGTAAAATCCACAGCCCACACATAAACATACACACATGCGCGCGTAATGCGGCTCAGTCGTACACCAGTACACCAGTCTCGGTCCTCGACTTGGGGTAGTTTAACTGAGTGTGCTAAAAATACATCACCAGCTAGCGTGCTATAAAAGGGAAGCGGCCTGGCCGTTTCATCAGGCACTCTGTCAACCACCAAGATGTTCACTTGTACTACCTGCTCGAAATCATGCACTCGTCTGCACGACTTCTCCCGCCATGAGGCTACCAAGCACGAAGGAACCGCCCGGTATAGCTGTACGATATGTACACTGTCGTATCAGCGCCCGGATCATTTACAGCGCCACACACGTGCACACCATGAAGTACCCAAGCGTTCATACGAAGAATGTGGTCGGCTTTTCAAACTGACCAGTCAGTTGCTGCGACACCAACGCACACGACACCCTGTTTCGCAGCCGTGTTTGCAGGTAGGAGAGCCCGTAGGCACCAGTATCGAGACAGCGGGAACTCCCACCCATCGCTGATGATGATGTCGCCCTAATTCAACAGTCAAATTCCGACGACAAGGCCTTGGGCCAGATTTTGTACGACGTGGAGGGCAAAGTACACTTCGTCGACGAAACCCATAAATGTTCCTAGCGATCTGTTACGCGAAGACCATCCAGTGAGTGACATCTATCGGCGCCATTGGCCCATGATCCGGCACTGTTTCTACTGCATCGCCCTATTCAAGATATCTACAATTTCCGACTGACCGACCTCGCCCGTCTACGCAGCTACGTGGAAGCCATCTTCAACGATCAAACTACGGCCTTCAAGTTGAATCTGGCGTTTGGTTATGTGCTACAGCATAAGGACACAGACCAAGCCCGATATTTTTATCCGAGCAGTAACATCCGTGTATTTGACCAACCGTTTACCATCATTAACCGGGCGTCGCTAGAGGCGATGCTGGAGAAACTGGACACCGTGGATCCCTTGAAATGGGCCCAACAACAACGCCCCAACACACAATGGGTCGTAGAGAGGGTGACCATTGTCACGTTTTTCGTTACCAAGCTGACCGACCACCCCCATCGGCTGAATGCGTCACCCATGCACTGGTGAATACCATAACATGCCGTACATACTCTATATGTCTACATGCTGATCGTTGCTGAACGCCAGGTGGTGGTGGTGAGAGGATAATAAAACGTGTATTACGCAATGTGCCTGTTGCTGTTGATGTCTCTTGGTTGTGTTTATATTGAATGGGTCTGAGCATAATTGATGCGATGAGAAGAAGTTTTCGGAGAGAACGTAATTCTACATTGTGCACGGATGGACACAAACACAAACACACACACGCGCAATGCGGCTCATGAAAAACCCGGATGTAAGATGAGGACACGGATGTAAAACCACAGTACCCGGATGGAAGACGGAGGAACGATGGGAACATGAGGCAGCACCTAAAAGGTGCAGCAACCCCTCAGCCAGACAGTTTTAGTCAGTGTATATTGGTACACAATGAATGGAAAATGCATATACAAAAGCTTGAAAGATTTGGTTGAATGCAGAAGATGCTTTAGCAGTGGCTTGTAAAAGATTAAAATATGATAAATTCAGTGTGGGATGTTGGATGCATTGGAGAACTATAATAAATAATTTGACATATCACGTGCAAAAAATATGGCGGAAGAACAAAAATATTCTGAACAAAAACAAAAGGCTTCAAGCCATTCTTGCTTTAAACCCTAATAATAATCTGAACAATAATAAAAGTCTTTCGATTTTCAGTGGGAGCCAAGTAATACAGAGCTTTTGATAGGAATACGGAGCTGCGCATCTAAAACCCCTCGGCTCTGGGTGCCAGCCATTCACAATCTATTCAATTTGAACCATACTACTTTGAAAACATCAGGAACATCAAGCAGTCGTGACAAATATATTGATTATCAAAAAACTTGCAATCAGAAATGGCCGCAGGGTTTTCTGTCCAATCAGAGATACAGGCAGTAATTACTTGTCTCTTGATCTATCTATGATGTATACCAAGCATCATACTGAACACTTGAACAGTATCAAAGGATATATAGATCATCAATGATTTTACATAAATTGAAAACGGCTGCCAAGGTTTCCATACAATCAGAGAAAACGGTTTAGTCATTCATTTTTAGTCTCTTAATGTATTGATGATGTATACAAAGTCTTGCATGAAACACTTGAACAGTACCAGAGGTATAGATTTTGTATAAATTAAAGATGGCAATCAAGTTTATCACCTAATCAGAGAAATAGAATGTCATTAATTGTAAGTTTCTGCAGGTAGCGATGATTTATATAATAGTTTCATATGAAGCACTAAAATTGTATCAGATATAGATCATTAATGATTTTGCATAAATTAAAATGGTCGCCAAGATTTTCGCCCAATCAGAGAAACCAGTTCTGTCATTCATCGTAAGTCTCTTGATGCAATAATGATGTATATCAAATTTTACATCGAGCACTTGAATGGTATCAGAGATAGAGATCATTAATGATTTTGCATAAATTAAAGATGGCTGCCTATCCTTCCCGTCATTCAGAGGAACTGATGTGACTATTCATTGCGAGTCTTTTGATACATCAATGCTGTATACCAAGTTTCATATAGAACACTTAAATGGTATCAGAGATATACAACATTAAAATTTTACATAAATTAAAGATGGCCACCAAGATTTCCGCCCAATCAGAGAAACCAGTTAGTTTCTTGATGCATCGATGATGTTTACCAAATTTTAGATCGAGCACTTGAACGGTATCAGAGATAGAGATCATTAATGATTTTGCATAAATTAAAAATGGCCGGCCATCCTTCCTGCCTCTCAGAAGAGCTGATGTGGTTATTCATTGTAAGTCTCTTGATACATCAATGCTGTATACCAAGTTTCGTATAGAACACTTCAATGGTATCAGAGAAATACATCATTAAAGATTCTGCATAAATTAAAGATGGCCGCCAAGGCTTTCACCCAATCAGGGAAACTGGTTTGGTCATTCCTTTAAAGTTTCTTGATGTATCGATAATCTTTACCAAGTTTCACACTGAACAGCGAAATGGTTTCCGAGATACACAAAATTCATGGTTTCGCATAAATTAAAGATGGCCGCCAAAGTTTCCACCCAATCGAGTCCAAATTCAATAGGGTTCTGTGTCACGAGCATATGGATGTGCACGTTTGGTGTGCCTAGGGTAAGTCGTTCTAAAGATATCTTGGTAACGAGAAAGCTGTGACGGTTTCGCATAAATTAAAGATGGTTGCCAAAGTTTCTAACCAATCGGATCCAGATTCAATAGGCTTGTGGTTGACCACCCAACAATCCTGCATACCAAATTTGAAGTCTCTAGAAGCAACGGTTTGGCTTCTAGGCCGGTCACAAGAATTGTTGACGACCGGACGACCGTACGACCGTACGACCGGACGACCTGACGTACATGCTGACGGCAAGACCCCGCAGCCTAATAGGCTGAGAGGTAAAACCCCACTTGGAAACCCGGATGTTGACAAGATCCCGGATGTAAAATCCACTGCCCACACACACACGCGCGCAATGCGGCTCAGTCGTACGCCAGTACATCTCGGTCCTCGACTTGGGGGTAGTTGAACTGAGTGTGCTAAAAATAGATCACCAGCTAGCGTGCTATAAAAGGGAAGCGGCCAGGCCGTTTCATCCGACACTCTCTCAACCACCAAGATGTTCACTTGCACAACTTGCCAGAAGCAGTTTACTCGTCTAGAAACGATGCACGGTATACTTGTAACCTGCGCACGGAGGTTCAATCGGGAGGATAATTTACTGTGCCATGAGAGGGCACTCCACGAGGGTGCGACGGTACAATGTAACGATTGTGGTCGACTCTTCAAACGAACCAGTCGGTTAAGACAGCACCAACGTTTGATCCATGCCCCGTCTCTACGGTTTGGGCGACAACTTTCCACTAAAGAGGAACCCAGGAGGGTCAGACCCAGTGAAGATGAGCCCGGGAAGACGAACGCCACTGGTGATGCGATGACGGAGAGCCCGTCTATACCCACAGTTCAGAAGAGACTGGATATCCAACCAGCCCCCAGCGTTACGGTTTCGAGTCATACGCCTGACGACATTGAACATTTTCTGGAAGATGCAGTGGATGTTCCTAGCGATCTGTTACAGGACGCCCATCCAGTGAGTGACAACTATCGGCGCCATTGGACCATGATACGGCACTGTTTCCACCGTCATCGCCATATACAAGATATCCACAATTTCCGACTGACCGATCTAGCCCGTCTACGCAGCTACATGGAAGCTATCTTCAATGACCAAGCTACGTCCTTCAAGTTAAATCTGGCGTTTGGTTATGTGCTGCAGCATAAGGAGCCAGATCAAGTCCGATACTTTTACCCGAGCAGTAACATCCGGGTATTTGACCAACCGTTTACCATCATTAACCGGGCCTCGCTAGAGACGATGCTGGAGAAACTGGGCACCGTGGATCCCTTGGAATGGGCCCAACAACAACGCCCCAACACCCAATGGTTCGTGGAGAGGGTGACCAATGTTACGTTTTTCGTGACCAAGCTGACCGACCACCCCATCAGTTGAACGCGTCACCCGTGCATTGATGAATACCATAACATGGCGTACATACTCTATATGTCTACATGCTGATCGTTGACTTGAGCTCAGTAAACACTTGTACCTAATGTGACGGTGCGTTAAATAATTCATAAAATTTCAATTTGTTTTGCTGTGAACATACTAAACATACCCAGGGCGGCTCCCCCAACCAGGGTATGATGTAACATTGGGGATAATAAACTGTATGAACATTGCTGAACTTGTTGTTATTCATGACAACCGCTATGCGATTGTATAATACAGAATATATATTGTATAATACAGGACATATATGATACAATACAGGACAGATATGGTATAATACAGCACAGATTTGATATAATACAGGACAGATACTGTATAATACAGCACAGAATTGGTATAATACAGAACATATATTGTATAATACAGGACAAATATGACACAATACAGGACAGATTTGGTATAATACAGGACAGATATTGTATAACACAGGACAGATATGGTATAATACAGCACAGATTTGGTATGATGCGAGACAGATATGGTATAATACAGCAAAGATATGGTATAATGCACACCCCACAGGACGCAGGCGGACCAAGGATGGTCCATCTCTACACCAAATACCTTCCTTCACTGCCCCAAAATGCCCACTTTCGCTACTACTCCAACTGATGACGTCATCAATGACGTCATAGATGACGCGAACATCCCTCAAATAGGGGGAAAAAAGTCCGTGTTGCGTTTTTCATATTTTCGGGGACAATTCCTCATTTTACATGCACCCATCCTTGCACCCAGACCCCGATAAGCCCGGGACCGATATTAGCCCTTTTGGATAGGATTGATAGGGGTTTTTCCCTATTGTAGGGGTAAAGTCCGTGTTCCGCTTTTTATATTTTCGGGGACAAATCCTCATTTTACATGCACCCACCCAAGCACCCAGAACCCGATAAGCCCGGGGGCCGATATTAGCCCTTTGGCATAGGGCTGATAGGCGTTTTCCCCTATTGTAGGGGTAAAGTCCGTGTTCCGTTTTTTTATATTTTCGGGAAAAAATCCTGATTTTACATGCACACACCCATAGCTTGATAGGCAAACCCCGATAAGCCCTGGGACCGATATTAGCCCTTTTGGATAGGGCTGATAGGAGTTTTCCCCTAGTTTAGGGATAAAGTCCGTGTTCCCACTTTCGCTACTACTCGTACTGATGACGTCACCGATGCTGTGGACAGCCCTCAAATCGGGGTCTACACCCCGAGAACTACAAAGTGATACATCCCTCGACACATTCGGACCAATAGTGGTCCCTCTCTATCCCAAATACCTTCCTTCACTGCCCCAAAATGACCACTTTACTTACTACACCCAACTGCGCATGCGCAGATTGACGCGACTTGCACTTAAAAACACGCCATTCTGACTTTACCCCACAAAAGCTTCACTTGGACACCTCCCACGACCCATTTGGACCCATAGTGGTCCATCTCTACCCCAAACACTCCCCCACATACCCCCAAAAATGTTCTTTCTATACTACGGCCAGACTGCGCATGCGGAAAATATTGAAAACGGACGATACATTAGCCCAGTCGGATGCTCCTCCACGAGAGCTTCAAAATAAGACCTCATACGACACTATAGGACCACTAGGGGCCCACCTAGGCCCCAAAACGTCCACCCAGTATGGACGTATCTCCCATAGCCAGTATGGGCCTATATACAGACCCACCCGGTACTTTCCGAAAAATTTCACCGCTTACCTCCGAGACCCCTCCTATCGTGTTTTCCTTGGCGAGACGAGAAAAACAAGACCAAACAACCCATAGTAAAACCCACAACAAAATTCCCAGGTTGGACCTATACCTCCATAGCCAGTATGGGCCTATATACAGACCTACCCGGTACTTTTCAAAAAATTTCACCGCTTAACTTCGGGACCCTTATATGCACCCACCCATGCACCCAGACCCCGATAAGCCCGGGGACCGATATGACCCCTTTTGGGTAGGGTTGATAGGAGTTTTCCTCTATTGTAGGGATAAAGTCCGTGTTCCGTTTTTTATATTTGCGGGGACAAATCCTCATTTTACATGCACCCATCCATGCACCCAGACCCCGATAAGCCCGGGACCGATATTAGCCCTTTTGGATATGGTTGATAGGGGTTTCCCCCTATTGTAGGGTAAAGTCCATGCTCCGTTTTTTTATATTTTCGGGGACAAATCTTCATTTTACATGTACCCACCCATGCACCCAGACCCCGATCAGCCCGGGGACCGATATTATCCCTTTTGGATAGGGCTGATAGGAGTTTTCCCCTAGTTTAGGGATAAAGTCCGTGTTCCGCTTTTTATATTTTCGGGATAAATCCTAATTTTACATACAACCACCCATGATGGCCCTGGAGGAGCGCTTCACTTTGACACCTCACTCGACCCAATCGGTCTACTAGGGGACTCTATCGCCCCTGGAGATTGCAGGACATTCTCACGAAAACCCACGTATTTGGGACTACTTTCTGTCCGCGGAGGCAGACCGCATTACCGCCAAACCGCATCATCGCGGAGGAATCCCCTAACATGTCTAAACATGACCCAAGGTCAGATGATGGACGGGATGAGAGGATACAGGTCAGTACATGCACAAGTGCACTCGTTGACCTTTGACCTCAAGATTTAGTCACGATCATTCGATTTAGCACTTCTTTTGAGGTCTAGTTATCCGGGCCTCAAAGATAAACTTTATTTATTATGCTATACCTCTTATCATGAGTTCCATCTCAGCCCATTTAGTTTGCGTCAGATTATGGTCGCGGAAATTCTTTAATGGACGACGGCTGAATATTGAATGACGGACTAGACGCTTGTATCGCAAATACAATCAGTTACACCAAAACCATTAATTGTTATTGCTGTCAAGGGCGTTATTTGCTCTCCCGCTGTCATAATCTCTCATCTGCTCTTTGTCTTAGATTTCCTGTCTCCATCATATTGCCGACGCTATAACCTAGATCAGATCCTGAAAGTGGCTTCTAGATTTATAAAGTTTAGTTCCTGAACTTGACCTTAATGATATATTCGGTTCCACGTTTTCTCTCAAATGCCTTCATATATAACAACAATTTGTTCTTCAGGACTTGATATCATTATGAAATATTATGAAATAATAATTAAATAGCACATCATAGCACATCAGACCAGCTTGGTCCAACGCCAACTTATGATCCATGAATGATGGGTTTGACAAAATAATCCTATGATAATTTAGGTATGTCAGCAACAGTTTGAGCATTCAGCAGAATAACAACAGTTCATATTGAAGAAAATTTAGATCAAATCAAACACTATTTGGAATTTAGCAATAAAATTTTTACCCCGCAGCCTATCGGGCTGTGGGGTCTTGAAATGAGCATGTACGTCTGCTCATATGGTCATCCATTCGTCATCAATCCCATATCTCGATGAATTCTCGCAGTTATGTTCCTTTGCCTCCGGCGATAATTTCTTGTCTGGTTTGTATACCGGTTACTTTTGGGCAACAAGGAAGATGCTTAGTGGTTTGCAGATGCGCACCGTCTGTTTTTTTATGCACTTCGATGATTTGCCACAGAATTATAGCTCTTGCCAGTAATTATTTTTTTGTCACTTAACATTTATCTGTTACTATTTGAGGGACTTCAAAACTTACATGGAAGACGCAAAGTACCTTGTACTATCCATTTTTTTCAGGCCTAATTTTCGATGATTTTTCAGAGAATTACTGCCCTTTATCCAGTCCTTCAAACATTTCTTGTCTGGTCCGTATCCCATTTACTATTTGACGGACAACTTTGAAACTTATATAGAACTTGCTTAGTATCTTCCAGATGTTCATGCCTGGTACAGCTCTGTACCTTGTAATCATTCGTGCCACATTACTTGAACTTTACCTATGTCCATCAACATCTATTACATTCTGGTCGGAGTTAGTACTTCTTGAACACCTTTGAAACTTACATGTACTTGCTTTATGCTTAGTACACAATCTTATTAATTAATATCCTATCAATGCTCCCCAATCGTACATGTCGCTATATAGGATCTTACGTATTTCAATTGAATTTGGTGTTCTGAGCGCCCATACCATGGAAATTTAATAGCATTATGACATCATGGTCGCATCTGGTCTCTTTGCAGTCGGGGAGGGGAGATAGGTTCAGTGTCCATTTACCCCAATGTTTACACCAAAGATCAGTCCATATATTTACCCCGTATTATGGTGCCACAATGTCGGGACCGCGGCAACATGAAAAGACACCCAGTCAGCGAGCCGGATAATTCGACTGAGCCAACCAAAAATTCTTTGTCAACAATGTTCCCTTCAAAGCACTATGAAGCGTTCTCGGGCAAGGCTTTGGTGTAAGACCTCCCATTGAAAAGGTAATATCTATATGGGGATATTTAGAACTTACTTGGTACATGCTACTATAGCTCGGCGGAGTCTGATCCCCAATTGTCAAAATCCTTATCTATCATTCAACCATTTGCATGTTGTCATATACTAACAATATCTTTATCACTGAGGGGTCAATGCACCTTTCAGGTGCTACATCATATTTATTTTCTGGAGATAAAAGAGCACCTTTCACTTCACACATAACATTATTATGAGGATTTTGGGAATGATTCTCTGTGCTTATCCAATTTCAAGAATATTGGATACTAGAACAGACTGGACATGCATGCATTTCTGGGACAGACTGGATATGGCTGGACAGTCACTGGATATGGCTGCGTCAGCCGACTTGTTGCTCAGAGTCACGGTAAATCTTGTAAAAACCAGTCGCCTGGATACACAAATAATATCTATAGGAAATAAATATATAGATGAAAAAGTCAACATTTCTAAACAATGTTGGTATTTATTATCAAATAAAACCTGCTATTGTTATGCCATTATCTTCTTATGGAGATTCCATTGCAGACTAAAAGTTCTCACCCTCTGGGGCCTCAGCTATGGGAGACTCTGCCCATGCGCCCGTGACACTTTCTTTTTCTTCTACTGAAGCCTGTAAGCGTGATGCGTAAAAGGCCGAGAAGAGTGCGGGGAGGCTGGGTTGGGCAGTCAAAACAATAGCAGGTTTGATTTGATAATAAATACCAACATTGTTTATAAATGTTTAATATTTATTGCTCAAATCTACACCTGCTATTGCTATGCCCCACTACCAACAGTATGGTAGAGGTGCCTCGGACTTTGTTGAAGTGCAGAGTAACCGCTGAGATGATCAGAGATATATGGCACCATAAATTGAACCCGTTAGTATACCTTGGCCTAGAGCCCTGTGGGGGCTAAGAGGCAATTTCTAGTAAAACGGTAAGAAGGGTAAACACCGGACTTCTGCACCCGAATACTAGTGGACCAACTGATCATGACTGTACGGTACGCTAATTGAACCCGTTAGTATCCCTTGACCTAGAGCACTCTAGGGGCTAAGAGACAATTACTAGTAAAACGGCAAGAAGGGTTAAAACCGGACTTCTGCACCCGAATACTAGAGTACCAACAGATATGCTCTAATCGCCAAATTCTTTCCTTCAAATTCTTGAATGTCCGACACAAAAGTACCTAAACAGAATGTATACTCACCTAGGGTCGGAGATCTTGACAGCTGGCTGGCTTGTAGTGGCGATCACCGATGTGCCGTATCTCTAGTTGCAGACTGGTCCGTGGGCCTGTGATCGGTGCTACCCCTCCCCCTTTTTCTTGAAAGCTAGGCGACCACATGCTGGGCAGCTACGAGCGGCCCTAGCGTGGTCAATCTGTCTGTCTGTCTGTACTGACAGGTCTCTCAGATAGAAATCTGTAAATGTGGAATTGGCACTCATGGCACAGGATAGGACAATGTCATCCAGCGATACGTTCTTCCATAAAGGCCATGTGGCAATGGCTCGTATTTCATGGGAAGATGCAGAGGCCAGAAGCGGGGAGTCCTGAGTAACCTTTGGGAGAAGAGAGAGAAGCAGTAGTCGACAAGAACCTCTGTTTGGATCGGTACGGGTGAGGCAGTGACGTATTGCTCGTACTGGACATAGTAAGATGTCGTCATCAAGGCCATGGACAAAATCTGTTAATGCAGGGATGAAGTACAGACGTTGAGCACAAGGTCCTTGACGTACAGTCTCATTCTTGGCGATGAACTCTGGAACAGGGCGGAAGGAGATGCGTGACCAATCTGCCGTGCAAGTCATCGATTTCCTTTCCAAGGCATGAAGCTCAGATACTCTAGATGCCAGGGCGAAGGCCGCAAGGAAGGCAGTCTTGTAGGAAACAGCTTTAATTAATAGACGCTTGTAATTAATAGAGGCTGACTGTAATGGTTCAAAGAGTGGGCGAAGGAATGCGCTGAGAACCACACCAATGTGCCACTTCGGTAATAGTTGACGGGAACGACGGGACTGTAAATCACAGGCACATATAAGAGCAGAGATATTGTGATCCAGGCTAAGGTAATGCCCGCAGATAACCGTAGAACCCGGGCCAAGGCTGACCGGTACCCTTCAATAGCGCTGCTTTTAAACTTCTTATCTCGGTGTAGGTGAAGAAGAAAGTCCGCAACTATAGGAAGAGAGGCAGTGTCGGGATCGGAACCTCGACACCACGAGACGAAATATTTCCACTTAGACTGATAGAGCTGTGATGTGGAAGATCGGTTGGATGAAACCATCGTCTCTGCAACATCTGCTGAAAATCCTTGGTCTGTGAGTGCACTCTGGATAGTCTGCAAACATGTAGGTTGAGCCAATGCGGGTTGTGATGGAGTATCGGGTAAGGTTGGCTTAACAGGTTGGCCCAAACTGGTAGGCAACGTGGTGGGGCGGTGAGTAGAGGGATCAGAGCCGGAAACCACGGTTGATGGGGCCACCACGGAACAACGAGAAGAATGATGCAGTCGTGTTGAGCAATCTTCTGTAGTATTTCCTGCAGTAAGGCAATGGGTGGGTAGGCATACGCAAGGAAGTTGTCCCAGTTGATCGATAGAGCATCGATGGCGTAGGCTCGAGGGTCCAGAACTGGACTGACGAATAGGGAAAGCTGAGCATTCCTCGTCGCAAACAGGTCGATCAGAGGGGTTTCCCAGATGCTGGGGATGCGTTGGAAGACCTCTGGATGTGGTTGTTACTCGGTCTGCAGAACAGTGTCGGGACGAGAAAGGCGATCTGCTAGTACATTGAGCCGACCTGGAACATGGCGCGCACGAAGCTGGCAGTGATGTTGCAGAGCCCAGTCGAAGAGGGTCCAAACCAGACGAAATGTTGGATAGGATCCGGTGGTACCCATCTTGTTGATATGAGCAATGACGGTCGAATTGTCTGTTGCGATGAGAAGAGACGAATTCATCAGAAGAGGACCCCAATGCTGAACTTTCCAAGAAGTTTGGCATCCGATGTCGACCATCTGCCGGACAACTCTAGGTCGTCTAGATGGGCTCCCCAACCTGTCTCGGACGCATCGGTGTAGAGATGGTACAGTGGAGCTGGTGGTACAAAGGGTACT
>JAVTVY010003215.1:0-33915 GCA_036873755.1 Hanleya hanleyi | reverse complement strand
CGACGTCCGCCCCTCCATGCCCGTGGAATAATAGACGACCAGGTTGAAGACATGCTGCAGCGGGGAGTCATTGAGCCATCTAATGGGCCTTGGTCTGCTCCGGTTGTCCTGGTGCGGAAGAAGGATGGGAAAATGCGATTCTGCGTTGATTACCGAGCCCTCAACAAAGTAACGGAGAAAGATGCTTACCCCCTGCCGAGAATCGACAACTCCCTGGATTCTCTGTCTGGTGCCTGCTGGTGGAGTACGCTCGACCTGATGTCGGGGTACTGGCAGGTCGAAGTAGCCCCGGAAGACAGATGTAAGACCGCCTTTGCCACTCGACGGGGCCTGTACCAATTCCGGGCCATGCCTTTCGGGCTTTGTAATGCTCCAGGAACCTTCGAGCGATTAATGGAGGCAGTTTTGGCAGGCTTTCATTACGAGACGTGCTTAGTGTACCTCGACGACATAATAGTTTTTGGCCGGACCTTCGAGGAGATGATCCAACGACTGGAGGAAGTCTTCCAGAGGCTGCAACAACACGGCCTGAAATTGAAGCCCTCGAAATGCGTCATCGGGAAACGACAGGTGCTCTACCTTGGTCATATAGTGACCCAAGACGGGATTGGTACCGATCCGGAGAAGATTCGGGCTGTACGAGAGTGGCCGACGCCTGTTTCCCAGACGGATGTCAGAAGTTTTCTTGGCCTGTGTGGGTACTACCGGCGTTTTATAAGAGATTTTGCGACTGTAGCAGCCCCTCTTCATCGACTGACGGAGAAGAAGGCGGTATTTATGTGGGATGATACAGCCCAGACGGCGTTCGACCACCTAAGACAGAAGCTGACGACCGCACCTATGTTAATGATGCCAGATTTCCGACAGTCCTTCATCCTGGACACAGATGCCAGCAATTTCGGCATTGGGGCCGTCCTGTCCCAGGAGATCAACGGCGAGGAGAAGGTCGTAGCCTATGCCAGTAGGGTGCTGTCCAAAACAGAACGTGCCTACTGTGTGACTAGAAGGGAACTGCTGGCTGTCGTGTACTTTGTCAAGTACTTTCGGCATTATCTGTTTGGCCGAAAATTTCTACTGCGCACTGACCATGGGTCCCTGAGGTGGTTAATGCGGTTTAAAGAACCGGAGGGGCAATTGGCTCGCTGGATACAAGCTCTCGGAGTCTACGACTTTGAAATCCAGCATCGACCCGGACGAAAGCACGGAAATGCTGACGCCATGAGTCGAATCCCGTGCAAGCAGTGTGGACGATCAGGGTCCGAGGTCCAGGAAGCTGCCCGTGTTACGGAGATCGTACCGCCGACTGCAGACTTCAGTCAAGCTCAGGCCGCGGACCCAGACTTGCAGCCTGTCCTGGGATGGGTACAGAAGGGCAGTCGACCAGCCAGAGAGGACATCAGTCAATATGGACCCGTAACTAAGAACCTGTGGGGTGCCTTCGATCTACTGGAGATGAGTGGATCCTTGCTTGTGCGGAGATGGGTGAATGCTCGGGGAGAGGTGAAACGACGGCTTCTGGTGGTCCCTCGCTCCCTCAGACGGAAAGTCTTGAAAGAGTGTCATGACAGTGTAACCGGTGGCCACCTTGGGGTGAAGAAAACCTTGGCAAAAGTGAGGCAGGCGTACATGTGGCCTGGTCTACAGACCGATGTTCGGCATTGGTGCCGGAGTTGCGACGTGTGCAATCGCAGGAAGTTGGCGGGACGGAAGCCCAGAGGTCCTCATCGCGGTCAGATGACCGGAAGTCCGGGAGACAGAGCAGCTGTTGATATTCTCGGGCCATTGGCAGAAACCGGTCAGGGAAACCGATACGTAGTCGTCATCGGAGACTATTTCACCCGTTGGGTGGAAGCTGTAGCCTTACCCAATCAGGAAGCCACGACGGTTGCCCAAGCTGTTGTCGACCACTTCGTGACCCGATTTGGCGTACCAATGGCCATCCACTCTGACCAGGGGCGTCAGTTTGAAAGCAGAGTATTCCGGGGGATGTGCCGCATACTCGGAATGAGAAAAACGAGGACTACACCCTATCACCCCCAGTCGAACGGCATGATTGAACGGTTCAATCGGACCTTAGCCCAGATGTTGCATGCCAGCATTGACCGTCACCCAGACGACTGGGATCTTCACATTCCGTTGGTGCTGATGTCCTACCGTGCCACCGTGCATGAGACGACGGGATATTCCCCAAACATGATGGAGTTTGGGAGGGAAATCGCCTTGCCGTCGCACCTGACTTTGGGAGCACCTCCGAAGCAGCAGGTAGAGCCGACACAGTGGGTCGAAGATCTCCGGGATGAGATGGCTGAAATACACGAGTTTGCCCGGGAGACTACGAAGAAGAGCTTGAGGCGGCAGAAACGTATCTACGATACGAGAGCTTTTCCCCACAAATACAAGCCTGGTGATCAGGTTTACCTGTATATTTCCGCCACTAAGCGTGGGGAGATTCGCAAACTACGAGATCGGTGGGGAGGGCCTTATACTGTGAGAGAAGCGCTGACTGATGTGACATATCGCATCGCCGACGAGGCTGGTGGCCTCCGTGTAGTCCATCATGATCTTCTTAAGCCCTTCTACCCCAGAGAGACGTCGGATAGTGAGACCACTGAGTCTACAGAGAATGATGGTGATGTCGAGTCTGAGAATGACTCGGAGCCCGCGACGGTCTTTCCATATCCGGTGGAGCATCCAACCGCAGTGAGATCTCCATCACCTCGGCAGACGAGAAGTGGACGGAGAACCCGTCGTCCTCCAAGATTGGCAGATTACGAGGTTGGATTACCGCCGGATCCTCCTGTTGAAGACGAGTCGCCACTTCCGGAAGAGCAGATGGCCTTGCCGGAGACGTGGAGTCCTCCACGAACGACTCGTGGACGTCGTATCCAGCGACCGGGGCGTTTTAATGACTACGTTTTAGCCTGCCAGTGGACAGGAGATGCACGACCGTACGGTCGGAGAAATACGGTTGATGACCGTGATCGTCGAGGGATGACCTGTGGTGCAGGTCCGACCTCCAAGTACCCCTGTGGACGACGAACACAGGATGGGCGATTCTGAGGCTTTACTGCCTCAGATGCATGATGCATGACTCCAGCAACAGACAGCTGTGGCCTGCTGTGGACCTGATGTCCACTTCAGGTGACGACGACTTGGCCAGGAAGTCAAGAAGACCGTCGTCCTGTAATTCCGTTGTATATACGTTGTACATATGTTCTGTTCTGCACTCCCGTGCTACTGGTAGCGTGACGAGAGCCATGACGAGGGCGTCATGATCTTCGAAGGCGGGGGTAGTGTAACGAAAGTGCAGAATGACAACCACCCCTTGGGATCCCCTTTAATCAGCCACTGCTTGTGTTCTGACACGTGACTACTGTGAAATCGAAAGTTACATTGTGTTTATGTGTGCGGTTGACTTACCTGATGGAATTCAACGCTGTAATTTGCCTAGAATGAACTATAATAATCCGTGAGACAGACAATGCCTCGAAATCCCGGTGAAGTTATCTCAAACGACCAGTCGGGACGGTAATAGGAGCCCTGGTGAGATACTCGCTTCGCTGAGAATGACGTCAGTCAGGAATGCGGAAGTCGATTTCGGTAAATATGCAGATGAGGGACAGTGAACTTTGCGGTCCTCGTATGAATTAACTAGAGGGAGTTGGGAGCTGAGATTTACCAGTTATGTCCGTTATGAATTATGGTTTGTTCCTCCATAGCCATATTTATCCAGCGAAGTCCAGATTAACTGATCGGGAAGTGGTGTAAGTGACAATATAGAGGGCGCTGTCATCTTCGACGACGTGTTTCTGCCTTTATCCGCAGAAGAGCGGTAGCCATATATAAGCCGGACTCTCGCTGGAACGAGGCAGACCAGCAGAAACATCGAGGTGAGAGCACACGCCAAATATATTGGGGAGAAGAATCCAGTACATTGCCGGGCCGGAGAAGCCCGCCGCCGAATTTGTACATTGCCGGGCCGGAGAAAGCCCGCCGCCGAATTTGTGCCGCCGCCGAATTTGGGACCAGGCCGCCGAATATTATAGCATCATCATTGCATACATTTACACACACTTACATTCACATGTCCGGGCCGTGTTTACTCTACTTCGATCTCTATTCGGCATCAACCGTATTGCACAGTTGAACGGATATTGCGCTGGAAGTTAAGAGTATAGACGCTTGTCGCCAATGGTTATTCTTATTCTCTACCGTACGCCAGTACGGGCTCAGCTCTGGGAATTAACTAACGGCGTTAGAGTCGATAGCATGGCCATACATTAGCCGCATCTCTCTTTGCTTTCAACCGTATCGCACAGTTGTTCAAAGATTGCGCTGTGGTTCGTGTATCTATTAAGCTGTATCTGGTAAGGGATGCGAGTCCCTGTGAAGAAGATATAGCTAAACCATATCATACACAGTTCCTACATAAACAATTATTCATGCACACATGTACTTAAACCACAACCCACGGGTTGAAATACATTCACGCTAACACCCACAAGCTATAGGTTCGAGCCTATAGCTTGACATATATACATCTACCAGTAAATCGTACGATAAACGATTATCCATTCACGGCCCCATAAGCATACAGTCTCTCACCACCCTGTACATATATTGAGTAATTCACGGCCAATGATAGATTACTACTGTCTCATACAGTAGTATATAGAGGGGGAATCCTAGACCTGATGCCCAGCTATTGCGGACGACCATGCAGTAGTATAGAGAGAGGGTTCAAGGGTCAACTGACCATACAGTAGTATAGAAGGAGGGTTCCTATACTAGTTGACCATACAGTAGTATAGAAGGAGGGTGCCGATTCCAGGTGCCCATACAGTAGTATAGGAAGAGGGTTACTAGACCAGGTGCCTACCCATCCACCGTGTGTTATTGATGTCCGATCCTATGTGGACCGTGTAGCCGTGAACTCTAGCCTTGATGATTCATCCTTGGAGCCGGGCCGCGGAGTGAGTCGCCGTGAGCGGGGTCGCTGAAGCCTGGGGGTGTATTCCTACGAGGGGTGCCGTCTGCTGCTGTGGTGAGCCGTGCAGTTGAATAGTCCTGCGGTGTTACAGAGAGACGGGCCGGTGCCGTAGAAGCCTTTGTACTGTGATAGTACTGTCGTGCCCAGGCCGTCCGCATCCATTGACGGTTATCAACGCTTGGAGGGGCTTAGTCGTGTAAGACGAGACACGACGACGACGAGAAGTCCATACCACCCGAGGGAAGAAGACCGGGGGAAGGAAGGCACACGTCGGACATAACCACGGGAGGGCCAGGTCGTGTGAGACGAGACACGACGCAGTGTTCATCCATACGGGAGTGAACGAAGACCTGGGGAAGGAAGGCAGACGTTGGACCTTTCCACTTATATCTGGGGAAGGACGATAGACGCTGGAACCTACTACAAAACCCTGGGGAAGGAAGATAGAAGCTGGACCCATCCATGAGAGAACCGGTCGTGACCAGACTGTGGCTGTGACCAGGCCTGCTCGCGTTATAGCTAGGGCTATATTTATTTTGTATATATTTTCTATTGAACTTCGGTTAATGATAACTATAAGAGTACAGATAATTCATAGAGTAGGGATCTTCTTTGCAGGGATTATACGCTACCACGATTTGAATCCTGTATACCTGCTCAAAGAATTATATGTCAGTATTGCATTAATTTGCTTTGGTTGTCATTACAGATCTTCCTTTCCAACCTCCTTGATCCAGACAAGGTGACAGGTTGAATCGAACTCCCTCGTTGGCCAGGATCAGTGCCCGAGTGCGTTCCCAGTAGCCTGACAGTTTGTCTTGGGGACCCTGCGCACTCTGTGGATCTGAAACATCCATTATCCCACGTTATAGAAGTAGAAACGTTTCAAGCCTATTTGCATGACCCTCCCCCCGAGCAAAGGATCATGGGTAAATCAAAAAGGGCGGCCATGTGGGATACCAGAAAAGTGATGTTTTCGTCATATTTCTTCAGAATTTTTGCTTTTCTGTATGGAAAAGTGGGTAAAATCTATTTTATTTTATATTAGATTATTATTTACTAATTTACCATGCAGTTTTTGCGAAGAAAAAGCAAAAATCGAAAATCCTGACCACAAAATGCTCCAAAAATGCTCTTTTTGAAAATGACGTCACAGTCACCTCATCGTGGCCACCATCATGTATTTTTTTTACAATTTCTTGTAGAGCTTGACCCAATGATATAGTGTGGTAAGTTTCAGCCCTCTAGCCTTAGCGATAGCGAAAATATATAGGAGAAGGCACATTCCGCCCCCCCCCCCCTCCCCCAGACTGCGGTACACTCCAAATCGCTCAGGCCAGATGTTCCCAGTTCCAGTGAGAGCTAAATGCCTTTTATCAGCTCTATCCCAATCTATCACTATAATGACAAAACTTGCCACCCCACAGATATCCCGATAAAGTTTCGAAACAGAAAGTTTGGTTCCCAACAGCCGTCTGAACGTTTTAACTCTTGGGTTAAACGCAACATTAAAGTATGGTGGGAAACGATGTCGGCGCACTGAGAATAAGTCATATGACCCACAGACAAATAAACTGACTGCATATTTCTGAAAATATCACAAGAACTAAAAGTGATTCTTGGGATGATTTGTATCTCAGCCAAGCTTTTATTGTAGCCGTTCTTGTGGACATGACCGCACGGTCCCTAGCACCGTCTTGAGCGGTATTAGATACAAATATTTCAGAGCGATCATGTAATAGCCCTATCAAGTCATCTGTGGGAAAATGATGAATTATGTGACCGCCAGATAGAAAAAAAAACGATCCAAACGAGGGAGTATTTGTATAATGCAAGTTCATATTTAGAACATATACCTGTTCATATTTAGAACATATACCTGTTCATATTTAGAACATAAACCTGTTCATATTTAGAACATAAACCTGTTCATATTTAGAACATAAACCTGTTCATATTTAGAACATATACCTGTTCATATTTAGAACATATACCTGTTCATATTTAGAACATAAACCTGTTCATATTTAGAACATATACCTGTTCATATTTAGAACATATACCTGTTCATATTTAGAACATAAACCTGTTCATATTTAGAACATATACCTGTTCATATTTAGAACATATACCTGTTCATATTTAGAACATAAACCTGTTCATATTTAGAACATATACCTGTTCATATTTAGAACATAAACCTGTTCATATTTAGAACATATACCTGTTCATATTTAGAACATATACCTGTTCATATTTAGAACATATACCTGTTCATATTTAGAACATATACCTGTTCATATTTAGAACATATACCTGTTCATATTTAGAACATAAACCTGTTCATATTTAGAACATATACCTGTTCATATTTAGAACATATACCTGTTCATATTTAGAACATAAACCTGTTCATATTTAGAACATATACCTGTTGGGTCCGACGCCGATCAAGCTCTTTGTTTTCCACCATGTTTACCATGTCACAAAACTGGAATCACAATGATTTGTACAGAAGCCAAGCCTCGGTGACAAAACGTCCACCAGTCGAATCCCACCATATTCAAGTGAAAATTGAACGCAGCATTAAAAGAGTGGTGAAAAACGATACCGGCGAACTGACAAGAAGTCATATGGCCCCACAGACAAAAAACTGACGGCATATTTCTAAAAATATCACAAGAAGTGAAATAGATCCTTGTTATGATTTGTATCCCAACCACGCTTTTATTATAAGTGTTCATCTGGACATGGTGAATGACATGACCACACAGCCTCTAGCCCCGGGTTGAGTGATATTAGAAACAAGTATTCCTGAGCGATGATGTAATAACCCTTTCAAGGCTCTCCCGGGTACAGGCGTCGAAATAACTCGTCTTCTTCCTGCTGAACACAAGATCTATAAAAACTAGAAATAAACTAGCACATTCCAAAGAATGATATTTTTCGAACACCCCCGTACCGGACTATACAAAGACACTGAAATCCTGGCAGTTGGGTACAGTATAAAATGCCGAACCTCAAACGATAATCGGATGGGTGACGGGGTTCTTCTAACTGTTTGACATGGTACAGACTGCGGTTGACGTGACGACATGAAACCTTGGATCTTGGCGCCCACCATTGTCCGATAATTGTAAGCTAATGACAAGAGGATCTTTTTGTCCATTGTTACTAGAACAAATGATTGATTTGTAATTTTCTTTACAGAATTTCAAATCTGAGCAAAAAACATCGAAAAAGGGACACTGAAAAACACCAAGATATAATCTAAGTTTCAGGAGTTTCAAGATTTCTAGAAACTGAACTTATGTCGGTTGTTATAATACAAGAGAAATGAGCAACGTTAGTCTGAAAGTGAATGTACATGTATGGAGGATCCTTCGCCTTCGTTTTGTAGTATTTTTTATTATTTATTTTCTTGCACGAGTCATCATTGGGTACTGGAAGCGAAGACCAATCTCTTTGACACTTTGGCATGAGCTATGAAACATACTTAAGATTTTATAATTAGGAACGAATGCTAATTCTGTTCTGCTTACTGGGCTAGTTTGAGATATCTCTTTTAAGATATCATGCTGGAAAATAGTTAAGATGGTACAATACTTAATACAGGGATCCGGTCCGCGCAGTAATGTTGAAACTTCGAAAGTGCCTGAATTCTGATTATCTCCCTTGGATCGAAACATGCAGTAGTCTACAGTTGTCGAGTTGTGACGTTGAGTCACAAGAGTGACGTCCCTTCATGTAGCCGACCCGATGGCAGTCGAAAGGGTGGGACAGTTCACTTGCTACTGCATGGACTAAAGAAAACTGATTTAAAATTTTAATTCCGAATTATTTGAACTCCTTGATATGGAAGGTGAAGGTATGGATATTCTCTATAGTCAATATATAGAATATGCCCTTCCGTTTGATCCGCCGACTCTTGCGATGCAACGTCACAACTCGGGAATACCGTATTAATTTGAAGCGTAACCTGGATTTTCGAATCGTACCAAAAAAGGTATCTTGCACAACTAGGCCCCATGTGGGATCTGTGTACCAAATTTCAGAAAGATCCATGAAATATTTCCTGAGAATTCACGATAACAATGTTTCAAGGGGAAATTCAAGATGGCCGCCTTGTGGCCATATTGGATTTTCGATTCGGACCGAAAAAGGTATCTTGCACAACTAGACCCTAAGGAGAACCTGTGTACCAAATTTGAAAAAGATCCATGCAGTACTTCCTGAGAAATCACGATAATAAAGTAGCATGGGAAAATCCAAGATGGCCGCCTGTTGGCCATATTGGATTTTCGATTCGGACCGAAAAAGATATCTTGCACAACTAGACCCTAAGGGGAACCTGTGTTCCAAATTTGAGAAAGATCCATGTAGTACTTCCTGAGAAATGACGATAACAAAGTTTCATGGGGAAATCCAAGATGGCTGCCTGGTGGCCA
Organism: Hanleya hanleyi; assembly: GCA_036873755.1. Lineage (NCBI taxonomy): Eukaryota > Metazoa > Mollusca > Polyplacophora > Lepidopleurida > Hanleyidae > Hanleya > Hanleya hanleyi. Next base: position 24,477 of record JAVTVY010003215.1, on the reverse strand, counting down.
TATTGGATTTTCGAATCGGACCAGAAAAGGTATCTTGCACAACTAGACCCCAAGGGGAACCTGTGTACCAAATTTGAGAAAGATCCATGCAGTACTTCATGAGAAATGACGATAACAATGTTTCATGGAGAAATCCAAGATGGCTGCCTGGTGGCCATATTGGATTTTCGAATTGGACCAGAAAAGGTATCTTGCACAACTAGACCTCAAGGGGAACCTGTGTACCAAATTAGAGAAAGGTCCATGCAGTAGTTCCTAAGAAATCGCGATAACAAGGTTTCATTGGGAAATCCAAGATGGCTGCCTGGTGGCCATATTGGATTTTCGAATCGGACCAGAAAAGGTATCTTGCACAACTAGACCCCAAGGGGAACCTGTGTACCAAATTTGAGAAAGATCCATAAAGTAGTTCCTGAGTAATCGCGATAACAAGAATTGTTTACGGACGGACTGACGACGGACGACGGACGGACGACGGACTGACGACGGTCGGACGACGGACCACGGACGAAAAGCGATTTGAACAGCCCAACATCTGGTGATGGTGGGCTAAAAAACAGTTTCATCGACATCTCCGTTGTGACATCACTGCATCTTAACCTCACCTGGCCTGGAGGGCACTTGCGCCCTTCTCCCCTCTTGTTGTTTTTTTTTTGCTTCCACTTTCCCTGAACGACAAAAAGTTGAGAGCTGACACGCCATGACTTTTTAGTTTATCATATTTTGTAATTTTAAATCTGTTTGCATAATTACAAGCGTCTGGTCCGTCATTCATAATTCGTCCGGCATTCAGTAAAGAATAGCCGCGTCCATAATCCAAGACCTATTCCATATTTGATATAACAACATTCTCACCAAATTCAAAAAGACAATTATGGCATACATAAACATAGGCTACTTTCCTGCAAGAGAGACGCGGTCAACAGTTTTCAATGATGCCGACGAGACATCACGATGTCCCAAATATATAAAATCCGTATCGCTGATCAGTATTCTAATTCATATAATATTCGTTGTAAAGTCGTCATCTAGAGAACGATGTATCTCAATCACGCTTTGATAATTGCAAGTCACAAGAAGAGGATCATGGGTAAATTCGAAATGGCGACCATAAAGTGACGTTTCCGGCACTGTTCTTCAGAATTACTGCGTTTCTGTGACGGAAAATGAGCAAAAGCTATTTTATTTCACATCAAATCATTATTTGCTAATTTTATCATGCAGTTTTTGTCAAGAAAATACATAAACAAAAAGTCGGAAAATCATAGGGGCCATCTTGGATTTTCTAGTAGAGTTTCACCTAAAGATGTAGCGTGGTAAGTTTCAACACTCTAGACTTAGGGATAGCGAAAATATATGGGGGGGGGGGAGTGACACTTTCAGCTCGTCCCGAGGCTGCGGTACACCCTAAATCGCCCAGGTCAGAGACGGTAAATGTTTTTGGTTTGATATTAATTTCCTTTATCTTTTATAAACACGTCGATCGATTGAAACTGAATAGCATTCTTCCGTATTCATAGTATCGCTTACTTTGCCGATAATCCTCTCTCATAAAAAAATTATCTACAGCGCCCTCCACATTCAAATTCTATTGTATTTTAAATAATCTTTCTCCGAGACGTCCATTGAGAATTCGTGGATTAGATAAACATTCAAGGGGCAATCCAGTGAACAAGATATGAAGAACTCACAGGGAAGGCCATACACATACATATATACATTTATTGTTCGGAGTTTTCGCGGTTGGAACGATAACATATTTGAAATTAAGGACGGTCAGAACCTGGTTCATCCATGGCCGTCTTAGATATCGCCGTTGGATATGGGATTGTTGTCGGTGTGTCTATAGAATCAATACACCGCCATTCAAAGTCATCAGTAAGACCATAATTACAGCGGCTCCTCGTGGTTATTCCATTTCTGACCATTCCATTATGCAGTACTCTCAGACTGATGGATTGAAGGTTTTCTTTTGGTCAGCTTTTTTGATTGATATTTCCCGTCTTCTGTACTCTGCCAGCCTTGCTTTGAGCCACTGGAACCGTCACTATTGTTGGAATGAATCTTCCTGGCATGGAATGATAGATAGAAAATGTAATATAAGTTAATAGAACTTGGTCAGCATGATCATTCATATCAGGCTTTGCATGACGAAATGATTAAACGTGTGTAACATATGTTCTTCAAAACCTAACACCATCCTAAAGTGTTCAATCAATATGAGTGTCTGCAGGCATTTACAACATCCTCAACGAGGGATAGGGCATCATCGAACTATCATTGCGTGCAGTAGACGATGACAAATGCGAATAACCTATAATAGAATAGTGTAGGATATAACGTGTATTTGCTGATCAAAGCACCCATGCGGCATACAATCAAACAAATTACAACTCAAACAAACTGATTATCAAAATACATTGAAAACTAGATATTGTTGGTACAATAACACGGTCTTTCCATCACTTCCATGAAATGTATTCCTTCGTTGTAGCGGAATATAAAGGAACGCAGAAGTAGAAAACAAAGAGTAATAAAATGCAATATCCTGTAATGCATACATAAGGGTCGGAACGTTGTTTATTCGTTTCAATTGTGTCAATACAGGAGGTTTGCTTTGTTTCTAAATACATTGATAGAGTTCCGTGTACTCCTGTGCATGTTGCAGACACCGCTGAGTACTATTAACAATTCTGAGTGATCTTATTGTATGAGACGGGTGGATCATACCACTTATCAAATTCCCGGTACCGTCATCTATGTAGGTGACATTATAAGTATAGGACTGAGGTGAGTTCAGTCTTGTATTTGACCTGTAACGCAACATCAGTGTAAGTATTCTCGCGTTGGAAATGAAATTCATGTCGTGTTACATATGCGATGCCGATATAATGATAATTGAACACCCTCCGGGAATTAAACGTTGTTTATTCGTTTAATTTGCGTAAATACAGGAGGTTTACTTTGTTTCTAAATACATTCTAAATGTGCATGTTGCAGACACCACTGACTACTATTAACAGTTCTGAGTGGCCTTATTGTATGATACGAGTGGATCATATCACTTATCAGAATCTTGATACCGTCATCTAGGTAAGTGACACTAAAGATATAGGACTGAGGAGAGTTCATTCGTGCATTTTACCTCTAATCTGACATCGCTGATGTAACGCGACGTCAATGTATGTATTCCCGCGTTTGAAAATAAATTCATGTCGTGTTACATATGCGATGCCGATATAATGATAACCGAACACCCGCCATTTAATTGATAAAGGTGCATAATACATCATGGGCTTATCAAGTTTCGCAGCCTCTTTCATCATGTACGTGTAAAACGAGATTCATTTAAATGCGATCGCGCTCGAAAAAGGAACTATCACAAGCTTTAATTTGGCGTCTTGCGTTACTTGCAGGACTTCACGCCTCGTCCACGGCGAACCGCTTAATTGCTCGTCGAGACTGATCTTGCGTTATATAATTGGATGGTTGAAATCAACTAGCTCTTTACATCCCACTTAATACCGAAAACGTTTAAGCCGACAGGTAATAGGCAAATACCGTACGTGAAATGTTTTTTGTTATATCTTCAAAACCATTATAGTTACAATCTTGAAATTTCACAAGCAAACACATATGTATTTTCACTCAATCGTACCAAAATCTAGTTATGATTGGCCCAATGGTTTTTACAAAATTTAAATAAAGCGTAAATTTCAAACTTTGCTAATTATCTTCTAATCTTTCTGGTATCTTTTCATGGGTTCTAGTGTTCTTCTGTTACGTCACATTACGACCTACATTGATGTACAAATTTCAGCTTGAAATTTGAAACAGTTTTCGAGTTATGGCACTGTAGTCGCAAATTTGTCCAAGGCCATATCTCAAAAACCAATGTCAAAGTCAACTTGAAAATTCAGTGAAGTCATATCTGTATTATGGGATACAAAGGTTATAGTTTTCGAGAAAAGTACATACAACGCTTTTTACATTATGTGATATTCAAGGTCAAGGTCACATTGGATGGTTTTATAATTAGCGGTAAAATAAAGTCAACGATTTGAAGGAAACTACAGATAGCCCTACAGGTACATCATATTTAGACCTATATCTCTATAAAAATGAAGCGGGCCTTCTCTCTCGTCAACTGTATGACAAAAGAGATGATTACAATTTCGACATTGTTAACTATCCCTTTCTGGACAGTAATATTCCAGTGGGACCTGCATATGGCGTATACATATCACGCCTAGTAGCATTTGCTAGATCCTGTGTTAAATGTAACGATTTAAATCAACGTCACAAAACATTGTTGCAGAAACTTATAAAACAGGGCTACACCACCAAGCGCCTCCACTCAAAGTTTCTCAAATTTGGCGATACATATCGCATGCTGATAGCAAAATACGAGAGTAGCGTGCAAGATCTATGGCGTTACGTTTCGTAACTTGTGTCTAATTCCGCTTAACCCGAGGCTAGGGGCCGTATGAACCATGTACTTCAAGATCCTCAAGGTACTCATATGAACAGTCACAATCAAAGCGTGACTGAGATACATCATTCTGTAGATGACGACTTTACAACGAATATTATGGATTAAGAATACTGATCAGCGATACGGATTTGATATTTTTGGAACATCATGGTGTCTTGCCGGCATCATTGAAAGCTGTTGACCGCTTCTCTCTTGCAGAAAACAAGCCTATGTTTATGTATACTATGATTGTCCTTTTGAATTTGGTGCTAATACTGTTATATGGAATATGGAATAGGTCTTTGGATTATGGACGCGGATATTCTCTAATAGACGACGGCTGAATTATGGATGACGGACCAGCCGCTTGTAACGTTGCACTCACTATTGTGTCATTGTTTTGTGATTGTCAGTGTGTTAGTTTTTCAGTAAATGGAAGCCGTATTTTCCATATTTAGATGCTTACCACTTCAAAGGTCAAGGTCAAGGCCGAGTTCTGACACAAGTTCTGACCTTGAGACATCATGTAGGTCATGTGACCTTATTTTCAGGCTGATCGCATAAGCCGTTCAAGACTTGACCCCTAAACTTTGCACTCATATAGAGACGTTCCTGGAGGTGAAAGGTCAAATTTAAGGTCACATTCTTTTCGGTCATTAAAGTGTTCATTAATAGTAGAAGAATCAATGCCGAGTCTTTTTTCCTTATAAAATAACGGGTTTTTAAAAACATTAAAGGGGAGATAACTACTTTTTGTTGTTACGTAATAATTCCAAAATATAACTACAGCATGGCCATATGCAAGACTTACCAACCAGTAACTTTCTTTCAGATATGCTCGTTAGTTTTGACTGTACACCGCTAACAAGGAAAACAGCACCAGGGGAGAGAACTCGAAAACTGCTTTCCTGACCTACTTATTTTATTGGCTTATTTTGTTGAGTAAATCTTCAAACTTTTACATTCTAAATTCCAGCTGTGTTCCCTTAAACGTTTGGTCAATAATCGCAAAATGAATTTTCACTTAAAAAGCCTAAAACTAGAAAGGTCAAGGTCAAGGTCAAAAACGAAGACCGTTATGCAAAACTTCAGACACATATGTTGACCTGTAACAAATCTTAGACGTGTACAACAAACCGTAAAGACGCCAGGCCGCTGACAAATTTGGACAGTATAATAATAATAATCCGTAGAATAACAAAAGGTCTTTCCATTTGTAATGGAAAGACCTAATAACCCAGATATATCATATCCCCTTCTGGCCAATCTACCCCCCGGCCAACCTACACACAGCCTGCTGAATATGCAAAAGTACAGATCTAACCAGCATTTCGTTACTCGCAAATGTTTGTCACAAATGCAGTAGGTGGTAAGAACTCGAGATAACAGTTGGTGTGCGGGCCCTATTGTCAATTGTGTTGACAAAAGTTGACAATAGGGATTACCATCATCCGTAGAATAACAATCTAAAGATTTTAGTATTCTTTAAAGTATTTATGAGGTCATTTTTGTGGAAATTTTGACGTATTTCCGGAAAGCCACTTAAAATGCTCGATGATCGATAGGACAGACATAACAGCATTTTTACGCGACATTAACTTTACTGGGAAATGAAACCTGTATTTTCAATTTAGTTAACTGGGCCAGAAACAAGTCATTTATCAGCAACAACGATAACAACAACAACAGCACATTTTTCCAGAGAAAATTTGCTTTTCTTAAAATTAACAAGTATATGGCCTGAGCGATTTGGGGTGTACCTCAGCGAAAGGGGAGGGGGGACCCCGTAAATATTTTCGCTATCCCTGATACTAGAGGGCTGAAACTTACCACACTATATCTTTGGGTCAGTCTCTACTAGAAAATGTAAAAAATCCATTTTCAAAAAGGCATTTTTCGAATTTATGATTTTGAAAAAGAATCTGAAAATATCACTTTCAGGGTACCTCACATGGACGCCATTTTGTATTTATCCATAATCCTCTGCTCAGGGAGTCATGCAATTAGGCTCAAAAGATCCCAATATGATAATCTACAAAGCCACGGAGTCTCATTTTATCAACCAAATTTCTACGTTCCCACTTCAAACCTGCCTTGATTTATCTGACCCCCTTCAGTGTTAAAAATCCGAGATGTAAATTTCACCTACGAACGATCGACGAACCAATCAGAACCTACACACCGATTGTGTGTAGAGTGACATCATCCTCAAGTAGCGGCGTCATTCCTCCTAATATTGTGCCTGTATGGCCCAATATATATATAGGCCAGCCAATCAATAACGCTCTTCTACGACACATTTCGAAATCAAATGGTTTCGAGGTTCGTGACGTCTCGTGTCTATTTATAAGTTCTTCGAACATTGAAGGGGGCAGATAATATCAAGAGCCCCCGCCAGACCAGGTAGGGTTAAGCTGAAACTCCTCACAAGTATGTTTAGGGCTTTCCTGGTGTAGTATTTTCTAACAATGAAAGGAATAAAAGGATAAATGAGGACTATAATTAATCCTATTATGAATTATAAATGAGGATTATAATTACTATTTCTACTATATCCCGTCTATCATTTTTCACCTTCATCTCATGCGCCATGTAATATGTATTTGCAATTTAGTATGTAACCTATTATGCCCGACACGGGCCTGAGGAATAAACGGATTGATTGATTATTCAAAAGTAAATAGTGATTTGAATAAAAAGACATTTGAAATCATTTTTGAACCATATAAAATTTTGCTACACATGAACAAACTTTTAACATAATTTCCCTTCATTCTGGTTTTGCACTATGATCTTATGACCACTCATGATCACCTATTTGAAATATTTCCAAGATATCAACTTCCGAAAAATATGTATTGATCATATCAAATTTCTATATCCAATAGCAAAAAAATTATTGCTTATCAGAACTGAATTTTTTTAGAATAATTACAAACAGGCCAGTGATGCTTAAATGCTACTGAAAAGAAATTTAGAAGACATTTGTCATCTGAAGCGACATTTTTTTCTAAATTTTCCATGGAAAACATTGTTGTTGTTAATACCTAACTTGTTTCTGGTCCAGCTAATTAAAATAATATATCCATATGTGCAAGCTCGGTCCGATTATTTTCGTAATCCTTGGTTTTCCAATAAATTATAGTCCAATAACATCGATATAGTCATGTCATTTTTTTTTTATATTCCGGGTTTTAAGGATATATTCAGGTTGTTATTGTTTGTTGTCCAAATAAAACTCGCAGCCTTTCGCAATTATGGATCTTTGAAAAATTCATTCGAATTTCTCACATATGATTTTTCATAATTTTCATACACATAAATAAAGAACGACTGTAGAACCATTCAATTACATCAGAAACTATACATCCATGTTGGACCATATAAGCTCTTTAAAAACAAGTTTTTAATGTTACGTCTATTGAACAGTTTCTTTCGGCTCAAATATACGGTCCACCCGGAAACTTGCATCCCTATTCATCCTCAGGAGAGTTAAAGTGATAGCGATAACAGTCCCGTCACCAGAATGTGACCCAGGATCACCTCGGACAGGTAGGATTGAGGACAACTGAATACTTCCACCACTCTTTCTTCATCTTACATTCGACGTAATTAAAGACGCAAATGTTTACAAAATCGCTAGTGGACAACTGTTTTTATTAAGTCTGTCTGGCCTAGGCGATATGGGGTGTACTGCAGCCTGGGGAGAGACGAAGTGCCCCTGTATATTTTCGCTGTTCCCAAGGTTAGAGTGCTGAGACTAACCACACTATATCTTCGGGTCAAGCTCTACTAGAAAATATTTTTAAAAATCCAAGATATCCGCCATGATGACGTCACAGTGACGTCATAAAAAAATTGGACGATTTTTCGGTCGGATTATTCAATTTTTTTATTAATGTGTTTTCTTCGCAGAAACTGCATGATAAATTAACAAATACTAATCTGATGTGAAAAAATAGCTTTTGCCCACTTTCCTCGCAGAAAAGCAGGAATTTTGAAGAAAAATGACATGGTCGCCATTTTGAATTTACCCATAATCCACTACTTGGGGGTTATGCAAATAGGTTTCAAATGACCCCAATATGATCAAGTACAAAGTCACCGAGTGTCAGCTCCAACAGGTGTTAGTGGCGGAAGTTACCCCCGGCCAGGTAGAGTTAGGGTACAGAGATGAATATCTCACGATAAAGTGTTTTTATCACGGTACAGAGAGGAACGTCTCACTGAAGAATTATTTTATCACGATATAGAGACGAGCGTCTCACTGCAGAATTATTTTATCACGATATAGAGACGAGCCTCTTACTGAAGAACATCTGTTATCACGATACCAAGATGAATGACACACTGAAAAACTTTGTTCATCAGGATACATAGATGGACGACACACTGGAAAACTTTGTTCATTACGATACAGAGATGAACGACACACTGGAGACTTTGTTCATCACGATACAGAGATGAACGACACATTGGAGAACTTTGTTCCTCACGATACAGAGATGAACGACACGCTGGAGAACATTTGTTATCACGATACAAAGATGAACGACACATTGGAGAACTTTGTTCGTCACGATCACGAGATGACAGACACACCGCAAAACTTTGTTCCTCACGATACAGAGATGAACGACACACCGGAGACCTTTGTTCCTCACGATACAGAGATGAACGACACACCGGAGACCTTTGTTCCTCACGATACAGAGATGAACGACACGCTGGTGAACATTTGTTATCACGATACAAAGATGAACGACACGCTGGTGAACATTTGTTATCACGATACAAAGATGAACGACACGCTGGTGAACATTTGTTATCACGATACAGAGATGAACGACACGCTGGTGAACATTTGTTATCACGATACAAAGATGAACGACACATTGGAGAACTTTGTTCGTCACGATCACGAGATGACCGCCACACCGCAAAACTTTGTTCATCACGATACAGAGATGAACGACACACCGGAGACCTTTGTTCCTCACGATACAGAGATGAACGACACACCGGAGACCTTTGTTCCTCACCATACAGAGATGAACGACACGCTGGTGAACATTTGTTATCACGATACAAAGATGAACGACACATTGGAGAACTTTGTTCGTCACGATCACGAGATGACCGCCACACCGCAAGACTTTGTTCATCACGATACAGAGATGAACGACACACTGGAGACCATCTGTTGTCACGATACAAAGATGAACGTGTCACTGCATGGAGAGCATTTGTTATCACAATACACAATACGCCCAATGAAGAAAAATTCTTCTCGCGATACAGAGATAAACGGATAACTTTCATCGGATAACTTTATTATCATGCTTACAGAGATGAACATCTGGAGCGTACGTGAGATACAACACATATCACGAATCGTTAGATTCCTGTTATGTGCTTTAGAATAGGTTAACCAGAAGACTATACTGTGAGGTCATGTGGCTCTGTCAGTATGTCGGCACCACTTCCCACTTCCCTTATATGCGTTGTAATCACTATACAGCAATGGACGTCTCAGTGCAGAAGTTTTGTTATCACGATACAGAGATGAACGCCTCACTGGAACAAGTGTAAAGATTATAGTGAATGTGTGCCAGACAGCTCTAATAAAAAAAATTCCGAGAGTATTATAACTTTCAGTTACGCGCTTCTAGAGGAGGACGTGTAGAGATTATTATTACTGCGGGTCAGACATTCTGGTGAAAGAAGCGCAGATCAATACAGGAATAGGTCAGGCACCTCTAGTGGAAGAAGCGCAGATAATATTATAACTGCATTAAAGCCAGGCACCTATGGTGGAGGAAGTGTAGAGATTATAATAACTGTAGGTCAGGTACCTCTGGTGGAGTATGTGCACAGATCATTATAGCTGCAAATGAGGTACTTCTAGTGGAGAAAGTGTAGGGATTATAATACCTATAGGTGCAGTCACCTCCAGTGGACGATGTTTAGAAATTATTATCATTTTAGGTCAGGAACTTCCATTTGAGGAAGTGTAGCCATTATTATAACTAGTAGCCACGTTTAGAGATGATGAAACTCGAAAATAAAGAAGTCAGTGGACGTGATTGGCTATCACGTGATTGGATATCATTTATCCAGGATAGAATGCTTAATGGTATATAATTTAAGTTCGTGAACAAATCTTTATTTTTCAGAATGATGAGAAAACAGGCCAAATCATGAACGAGGACAACAAATCTCTGATTTCCCAGAACGAGCCGGGCTTTTGCATATATGTGAGAGGAACTGCTAAGAGGTCCAGGGAAGGTGATTTGTTGTCGTGAACATTCTTTTCTCTGGGATCGACTATTTTAGTTCACTGTATTTAAACATATCTGGTGTGGGAACTGGACAGATAAGTATTTACGAATTTATCATGCAAATCTTGCGGGAAAAAATGCATCATTATGAAATTGAAAAATCTGCCGAGAATGTTTCCTAGGGAGATACCGTCACCGTGACGTCATCAGTGCGCCTATCTTGGACAAGAGCTCCCTATGGAAATCGAATATGTTTATGCGGAAGGGGTGAAATCAGTCCCCCAGGCTGCGAAACACCCCAAATCGCCCAAGGCCAGATGTAGTAATACACAAGTCTAATATGTACGATGACTCCGTTGATATGACAAAGAAGATCAGCCGCAATGTCCGTTGATTGTTGGGTATCGTGGAGATTGGGCAGATATGTTTTTCCAGTCGTGCATCCTAATGTTCTGTCATTTCCGCTTGGTGTCTCCTTTCCTCGAGGATTTCTCCTTATAAACTTTCGGCATAAATAAATAGCATGAATGTCGTCAATAATCGGTATAATTTGAAAAAAAACCATGAAAACACTAATGCAGTTCTCAAGTATGAAGATTGCCCATCGCCACTTGTAGTCGTAATACTAATGGAGCCATCGTTTTTGTTCCAAATCACGAGGTGATCAAGAAAAATACCATTGCGTTACACAGAACCATTATTTGATCCAACGGCAGATAGAACCTTTTCTTCACATATGCACATCTTTCAATTAATTGCATAATAACTGCGATTTATCCACAAGCGAGGTACTCCAGAGGTTTTTTCAACTTAAACTATACGTCAAGTTTATTTACATGGTCGCATTGTTCGATATATCTCTTTCTGTTATAAGAAATATCGCTCTCAAACAAAGTATCGTTTCGAGGTTTAAATTTTCCTAACATCCCGTAGCAATTTGCTTGTGCTTTTCCGCAACAGATATTCCTGCCACGGCCCGAGGAAACCATATAAACATGATGTTGACTTATTGTCTTAATTGGAAATGAAGAGTCAACAGCTCGGTTTATACATGAATGTATTGCAAAACTAGAGCGATATCATCCAGATATGTTTCAGAAGAAGGATACGGCTCGACGAAACCATATAAGCTTTAACGCATAGCAATATGGTAAACATGTTGTTGTCAATAGATGGGTTTTCCTCTGCTACAAGAATGGATTGCAAGTGCAGTCGTTAGCGATCCAAATATATTTCCAGGGAATTCATACTGAAGGGGTCTTCTGTATATCCAAATTACATGCATCATGCATAATATAGAAAGAACGGACGAATACAACGGGGGTATAACTGAATGAACTTACCGTCCCGTATTTGTGTCCATTCTTGGTACCTGTGATATCAGCGGAGATTACTGACATGATGTTGCCCGTTGAACAGAGAAACTGTGTAAACAATCTACGGCGATATGATCTGCAGTAACGAAAGTGAAACTAGAAGTCGGGAATTCCCCAACGCCTGCATCGCCAACGCCGGATTTGTTTGATATCATGTACTTGATCAAGTTATCTTTACTGGACAGTAGATGGCGCTCCTACTTTGTGGCTTGTCATCGGGCGACACGACGACATGTGAATTGGCCTTGGGAATAAAAAGTGACTGCATCTTGTCTGCCTCACTTCTTCACCAACCAGAGAAATCAAGGATCACATTATCTTATAGTTATAAACGGGGATATACGGAGAGCTTGGGTGTGATCGGTGGACGGTCGATATAGCCTTGCAATGGACGGGAAGCAGGACCTCGGATTCGTATAATCCGGTATTGCCGGTAAACGGGCTGCGTTCGGGACGACCGGTGATTTTTCTAATTTATCCTGCCGGGCTGCTGATACAGGGGAGTACCTACAACCAGAAGACAGTTATTCACGATCTAATGAATGAGGTTTTTAATGAAAATGTAAGTGAAAACAGGTACCTTACAGGACATCTGTGTTTCGGCGGAGAGCAAACGCTGTCTGAGAAATTTCACAATACACTCGGGTGAGGGCACTGGTGCTTACATTGGTTCGTATGATACGGAGGCATCTCGCAGGACAAATATGTCTGAGGAGAAATACGTATCCGTTAGGAAGGCGAACCTACCTGTAGAGTGAATACAAGGAGAAGCAGACGTATCCACGAGGGAAGACGAATCTACCTGTAGAGTGGAATACAAGGAGAAGCAGACGTATTCACGGTGGGAAGACGAAGCGATCTCCGGAACCAGATGCACCTATAAGGGGAGGACGATCATAACCACGGCGGGAAGCCACGACGCTTTCTGGGGATGACATACTCACCTTAGAGGGAGGGGAACCGCTATATCCATAGCCTCGCTCCGACGACATTCCATAGCCAGAGAGGGGCCAGCAGCCAGGCCGCCCCTACAATTACTTACCGTGTGGAAAGGGCCAGCAGCCAGGCCGCCCTTTACACGGCACATTGTATTAACACTGTACACATTTACATATTTGAACCGCGATCATCCTGTACATTTAATTGAATATTACTGCATATTATTTGACCCTATATCTGCCTTGGTTGTCTCTACACTCTCCTACTTTCTTGATCCAGACAAGGTGACAGGTCGAAGTGAATCTCTAGTTGGCAAGGACTAGTGTCAGCAGGGACAGCGGCCTGACAGCTTGTACGCTACCATTTAACGAGACCTAGCTCAGCTGCGTCCCGTTTATTGACCGACCCGGCACACGTTACACAAAAGTGGTGGCAGCGGTGGGATTTGCCGACATCCGAGATTCACAGGAGAGTGAAGATGGAAAGACAACTTGCCCGGGGAAGGCCGAAAGCGGAATCCACACCCGACCAATCGGGACTGCTAGCGAGATTCTGTGATGGAGATACAGCGGCCTTAATCGATTTCGGTGAACAACAGTCTCCGACGGCAGCAGGATCACGGGTACGTTGGGAAGACGGTCCGTCATCCGATTTCTGGACTACTCCTGTGGGGACTGACCACGAGGAAAGGACTAGGAGACCAGAAGGCCGAGCCTTGGTGATCAACGACGAAAGCGGAGGAGACATCGGACTATGGGCACCAGTCACCCCTGCGAGCAATACTTCACTAGCAGCCCAGGCGCCAGTAAGTCGGCTCACATACGGTGAAGAAGAAGACGATAACCCGACTGGTATCCGGCTTCGGAGGAATCAACCAAGCCAAGAAGCAACTCGAACCAATTCGACACCTACTGAGGAGGAAATGTCCCCCTGGATGAGTGGCATGGGGAAGATGGACGAAACTATCCAGGGTCTCGCCGCGGCAACCAGAGAAATGCAGGATTGCCTGAAAACAGTCATTGGTCTGTTTGGTCAACAACAGGTCGCACCGAAGACGGGACAAGGCGAAGAAAGTTCCGCTGGTAGGACGACGGATCACCAGGAACCGAAACAGGAGGGAGATGGGCCAAATCCAGCGTTAGGATGCGCAGACGGGAAACCGCAAGCTCCCATGGAAACCGTGGGAAGAGAAAAATCGTCGAAAGCTCTGGTGAAAGTGTCTACGTTCGATGGTTCCGGCCCATGGAGAGACTACCTCGTACACTTTAACCATTGTGCTGCTTTGAATCGATGGGGAGATACAGAGAGAGGACAGTACTTAGCCGTATCATTACGGGGAGCTGCCCAGCAGGTCCTCGCGGCATTGAAGTCCAAACCAGGAAAGGTCGAGTATGCAAGTCTGGTATCCGCTCTAGAACGCCGGTTCGCACCCCCCAACCAGACGGATTTGTACAAATCACAACTGAAGGCAAGGTTTCGACAAAAGGATGAAGGACTGCCCGAGCTCGGCTCCAGCATTACCCGCCTCGTTCAGCTCGCCTACCCCGACGCTGGTGATGACGTCCAAGATACATTGGCTAAGGACCAATTCTTAGAGGCAGTGGGTGATGACCTAAGGTTCCAAGTTTGGCAGTCTCATCCCAAGTCACTGGATGTTGCGGTATATACAGCGGTAGAAGTAGAAGCGTACCGGGCAGCACAGCGACGGAGGAGCACTCATACGGCAAAAAGTACCGGGAAGGGAGAGGAAGAGAAGGCTAGTATCGGAGAAGACGAATTTTCCCCGGAGATTGCAAAACTGAGACGGGAGTTCAAGGAGTTGGTAGACCAGATCACCAAAGTTAAGCCCCAATCTCTACAACCACGACGACCAGGAAGACCGTATCAACGACAGCGCGGGACCGGGGAAGGACCAAGGTGTTGCTGGGAGTGCGGCGGCGAGGACCATTTTAAACGGTCCTGCCCGCGGCTACAAAAACCACCTTATAATCCCAAAGGCCCTTCGGCGGTACAGAAGGCAAATTCCCCAGGGGAGGCTGGACTTTATCTTCCGGTACGTATTGGACCAACCATGATGTCATGCTGCGTGGATACAGGAGCCTCTGTCTGCATTCTTAACAAGGATGTCTACGATCAACTGGAACCCGGCAGGAAGCCACCACTGAGTGAACCTTCCTTCCCCTGCCTTCGTATGGCTGATGGAACGGACATGGACCTCGAAGGCGAGGGTGAATTCAAGCTAACGATTGGAGGGGTAATGCGTAAGCAGAAGATGGTGGTTGGAACCCTCACGGTTGATGCCTTATTGGGGTACGACTTTTTAACGAAACACCACTGCGTGATCGACGCCGTAAGTCACCGCCTGAGGATCGGGGGAAGATTCATTCAATGTGAGGTAGTGGGATTTCCGGGTTGTCATCGGGTGTCTGTTACGGAAACCTTTACCATACCCCCAGGTACCCAGATGATCACTGCTGTCAAGGCCCAAGGAGCACTAGGAGGGGAAGTCGGCATGACAGAGAACGAACCGGAATTTACACAACGGACAGGGGCGATCATGGCGAGGACGCTGTCCCAGGTGAATTCTGACGGAGATGTGCCTGTGAGATTTCTTAATCTATCTAGCGAACCTGCAGTAATAAAGGCTGGCACGTTATGTGGCAACATCTCGAGAATAGATGCAGCTGAGGTCATGTCCTAGAACGAGCACTGCGGGAACATATTCCAAACAGACAAGGGTACCAAAGAAGATACCATCAGCAGGATGCCCAGAACATCTGAAAGGACTGGTTAAGGAGTCCAGCAACAGGTTGACGAACCCACAGGCCTTTAAAGTGGAAGAATTAGTCACGAAGTACTCAACCCTATTTGCGAAGGATGACAGCGATATGGGGCACACCAGCCTGGTTGAACATCACATCAAGACGGGTAATGCGCCTCCAATCCGCATACCACCTCGACGGCCCCCAATACACGCCAGGCAGGAAATAGACAACCAGGTGGACCAGATGCTGGAAAGAGGAGTGATAGAGCCAGCCACAGGTCCATGGTCTGCGCCTGTGGTATTGGTACGGAAGAAGGACGGGAAGATGCGATTCTGCGTGGACTATAGGGCCTTGAATCAAGTCACAGAGAAGGACGCCTACCCTCTGCCACGGATAAATGATCTGCTAGACCATATGTCCGGGTCCAGTTGGTGGAGCACTTTGGATCTCATGGCTGGTTACTGGCAGGTTGGTATTGCACCCGATGATAAGAGCAAGACCGCATTCGCTACGAGGAAGGGGCTATACCAATTCCAGGTTATGCCCTTTGGACTGTGTAATGCTCCAGGGACATTCGAGCGTCTGATGGAAGCCGTCCTAGCCGGGCTCAACTATGAGACCTGCCTAATTTACCTAGACGACGTGATCATCTTCGGTCACACGTTTGAACAGATGATGCAAAGATTGGAAGACGTCTTCGTCAGGCTACAGCAGCACGGTCTAAAGCTAAAACCATCTAAGTGTACCATAGGTACTCGGGAAGCGTTGTACCTAGGACACATCGTCTCTGAGGAAGGAGTCCGGACGGACCCTGACAAGATTCGATCTGTTCAAGAATGGCCGGTTCCCGTGACACAGACAGAAGTCCGCAGCTTCCTGGGCCTCTGTAGTTACTACCGGAGGTTCATCCGTGACTTTGCTACCATCGCCGCCCCATTACATCAGCTTACTGAGAAGAAGAAGATCTTCGTGTGGGACGAAGTGGCCCAAAACGCTTTCGATACTCTCAAACAGAAACTGACGACGTCACCGGTTTTGGCCATGACAGACTGGAAGGAGGCCTTCATCATCGATACCGACGCCAGTAACTTCGGAATCGGGGCTGTGCTCTCTCAAAGAATCAACGGGGAGGAACGAGTAGTGGCCTACGGCAGTCGAGTCCTGTCAAAGTCCGAACGGTCATACTGCGTAACTCGTCGGGAGCTTTTGGCAGTGGTTTACTTCGTAAAATACTTCCGTCATTACCTGTACGGTAAACCGTTCCTGCTACGTACGGACCATGCATCTCTGCGTTGGCTCATGAATTTCAAGGAACCCGAAGGCCAGCTGGCGCGATGGATTCAAGCCCTGTCCCTCTACACCTTCACGATAGAACACCGGCCAGGAAAGAAGCACGGAAATGCGGATGCCCTGAGTAGGAGACCATGTAAACAGTGTGGAGATACGGGGACCCCCAGAGTTGATCAGACTGCACGATTGATTGGATTGAGGGCGTCACGGGAAGACTTTGCTAGGGCTCAGGCAGACGATCCCGACCTCGGACCAGTCTTTGGATGGATTGCTCAAGGGACACGTCCAGCGTGGGGAAATATCAGCGCACACAGCACCGTCACCAAATGCCTTTGGGGTATGTACAAACTGTTGGAAGTCCAGGATGGGGTACTTGTGAGAAGATGGGTTAACACTCGAGGGAAGACTATTCGTCGATTGTGGGTTGTTCCTCGAATCCTGAGACGAAGAGTCATGACTGAGTGCCACGACAAACCCACTGGGGGACATCTTGGCGTGATGAAGACGATATCGAAGATCCGGCAGGCCTATACCTGGCCGCATCTTCAAACAGATGTGAGACACTGGTGCAGAAGTTGTGAGGTGTGCAGCCGACGCAAAGGCACGGGCAAGAAACCCAGAGGGCCACACCGAGGACAGGCGACGGGAAGTCCCGGGGAACGGATAGCCGTGGACCTACTTGGACCGATACCGACGACGGACAGCGGGAATGCATATATTCTGGTGATAGGGGACTACTTTACTCGCTGGGTCGAAGCAGTGGCTTTACCCAACCAGGAGGCCTCGACAGTGGCACAAGCATTGGTGGACCATTATGTATCCAGGTTCGGCGTTCCTACCTTCATCCACTCGGACCAGGGTCGCCAATTTGAAAGCCGTCTATTTAGCGGGATGTGCAGAATTCTGGGTATGCGCAAAACCAGGACAACCGCTTACCACCCGCAGTCCAACGGGATGATTGAAAGATTTAATCGCACATTGGCACAGATGTTACACGCTAGTGTTGATCGACACCCCGGGGATTGGGACCTGCACATACCTCTGGTTCTTCTGGCTTACCGGTCCACGGCCCATGAAACAACAGGACTGTCACCAAACATGATGATGTTTGGAAGGGAGGTAACCTTACCTTCCCACTTGACGATCGGAGCATCGCCAACGGAAAAGAGTGAACCTGTTGCCTGGGTAGAGAATCTACGGGATGAGCTGGTCGAACTACATCAGAAGGCCAGGGAGACCACCGGTAAGAACCTGAGACGACAGAAGAAGATATATAATACCCGGACTAACCAAAACACCTATTCTCCCGGCGACTTGGTTTATTTGCACACCTCGGTCAAACGACGAGGGGAGAACCCGAAGCTGAGAGACCGATGGCTGGGCTCCTTCACGGTGAAGGAAGCCATATCTGATGTGACGTACCGTATCCAGGGTGAGGACGGACGTATACAGGTGGTTCACCATGACCGTCTTAAACCTTGCCATCCACGGACGTCTGCTGGGGAAAGCAGCGAAGAATCCGGGGATGACGCCGATGACGAGGTTGAGACGGAGCCTGAAGACCGACAGAGAGGCATTTTCCCTTATCCCGTAGATTACCCCTCCGTGCGGACGAACCCGAGCAGCGCACCAAGGGCCCCCGGACGTGTTGCTGATTCACGTGTGACTGGCCCACCTTTGGCCAGCTCCGAGGAAGAGAATGAACGCAGGGAACCTACCCGAACTAGGTGTGGCCGAGAGCCTCGAAGACCTAGTCGATTTCGGAACTATGTCCTGACATGCAGGCATGCTATATATATGTGAACTCCGAAGGTCCGACACACCGATTTCTCTTTGATGATTTACTGTACATAGCCCACCAATCAAGTCCAATCAAGTACTACAAACAGCGTGACCAAGCATCGGCGAGGGCGCCGATATTTCGAAGGCGTGGGTGGTGTAACGAATATTGGTATCCCCTAAACGTTAAATCAGGACTAAACACAAGCTCGGACCGGAGTGCAAGTCTGAAGCGAAGTGTGTACGCTAACCCGGAAGTGACGGAAATAGGGGTCTACATGAAGCCACAACGCTCAGCATAATATACGGACATACAACGGGGGTATAACTGAATGAACTTACCGTCCCGTATTTGTGTCCATTCTTGGTCTGTGATATCAGCGGAGATTACTGCATGATGTTCCCGTTGAACAGAGAAACTGTGTAAACAATCTACGGCGATATGATCTGCAGTAACGAAAGTGAAACTAGAAGTCGGGAATTCCCCAACGCCTGCTTGGTGATAACGATTGGAGTTATCGTTCCTAACTTGTACATTGAAGTGAGTTATCTTTGACTGGACAGTAGAGATGGCGCTGCGGGAAAATGTGGCTTGTCATACGGGCGACACGACGACATGTGATCGTTGGCCTGATGGGAATAAAAGTGACTGCATCAAGCGAGAACCTCACTTCTTCACCCAGGACTGAAAGGTAAGGATCATCCAAC
Source organism: Hanleya hanleyi (assembly GCA_036873755.1). Lineage (NCBI taxonomy): Eukaryota > Metazoa > Mollusca > Polyplacophora > Lepidopleurida > Hanleyidae > Hanleya > Hanleya hanleyi. The sequence goes on along the minus strand of JAVTVY010003215.1, from coordinate 4,865 downwards.
CTACTGGTACGGTAAGACGGGGATATACTCGGAGACCAAGGGTGTGATCGGTGGACGGTCGGGCAAGCCTTGCGCTGGACGGGAGCAGACCTCGGATTCGTATAGCAGCGGTATTGCCGGTAAACGCGGGCTGCGTTCGGACGACCGGTGATTTTCCAGGGATCATGGAACCGGGCTGCTGATACAGGGGAGGTACCTACGGACCAGAAGACAGAGGGAATCACGATCTACCGTGCCTGAGGGTTGGAGGAAGAAGTCACCCTCACAAGCCAGGTTACCTTGCACAGACACCGGAGTGTTCACGGCGGAGAGGCATAACGCTGTCTGAGAGCGTTCTCGCCGGTGAGACGGGTGACAGGGCACTGGTGCTTACCTTGGAGGGAGGACGATACGGAGGCATCCTCGCAGGACAGGTTACGACTGAGGAGAAGCAGACGTATCCACGGTGGGAAGGCGAACCTACCTGTAGAGTGGAATACAAGGAGAAGCAGACGTATCCACGAGGGAAGACGAATCTACCTGTAGAGTGGAATACAAGGAGAAGCAGACGTATTCACGGTGGGAAGACGAAGCGATCTCCGGAACCAGATGCACCTATAAGGGGAGGACGATCATAACCACGGCGGGAAGCCACGACGCTTTCTGGGGATGACATACTCACCTTAGAGGGAGGGGAACCGCTATATCCATAGCCTCGCTCCGACGACATTCCATAGCCAGAGAGGGGCCAGCAGCCAGGCCGCCCCTACAATTACTTACCGTGTGGAAAGGGCCAGCAGCCAGGCCGCCCTTTACACGGCACATTGTATTAACACTGTACACATTTACATATTTGAACCGCGATCATCCTGTACATTTAATTGAATATTACTGCATATTATTTGACCCTATATCTGCCTTGGTTGTCTCTACACTCTCCTACTTTCTTGATCCAGACAAGGTGACAGGTCGAAGTGAATCTCTAGTTGGCAAGGACTAGTGTCAGCAGGGACAGCGGCCTGACAGCTTGTACGCTACCATTTAACGAGACCTAGCTCAGCTGCGTCCCGTTTATTGACCGACCCGGCACACGTTACAGCAGTATGGTAAACATGTTGTTGTCAATAGATGGGTTTTCCTGGAGCATGCTACTTGAATGGATTGCAATACCAGAGCGTTAGCATCCAAATATATTTCCAGGGTCATTCATACTGAAGGCCTCTTCTGTATATCCAAATTATGTTGTCATGATCAACATAACATGCACCTGCCTTGTCAACTCAGTGATAGAAAGAACAAAGTAGACGAAGTCACATTCTATAAACGCTGAGGCTGTGCCACCAAAATACATGTTTTCTTGATAGTCGCACAGACTATTTTTATATTTGCTTCATGTCCGTCACCAGCATTTAGTGGTAAATATGTCGCCATTTATCGTAGCTATGTCATGACACTAGTTTTAATGATATCTTCATTATCAATTGACCGAATTCTATAGTGTCATACCGTAAGAGCATCTATAAAAAGGATAAAACGTTATCAGGGTGGCTCAAACGTTGATTGGATTTTTACCTCAACGCTTGGTATATCATTACAGATATCATCAAAGACAATGAATTTGCGCTAAAATGCTTTGCGGAAATTAAATTGAATTGCTGAATTTTAAAATTAGTACACATGCAACGCGATTGCATCCAGTTTTTGTTAGCGACAATACAAAATTTCTGTTGAATAAAAATACTCGGATATATGATCTGCACTACAAGAGTCATAATAATCCAGCTACATCGAAACTGTATCGTCCATCGTCATTCTACCGTCATTTGTTTGATATCATCGTGCTAGGATCAATGCCCTGGGGTATACTTATCCTTGATCAGATAGTCCTACTTTACTTACATGAAATCATTATCTCTCAATAATACACGCAATGCCAGCGTTCACTCGCTTCAAGGTGACTGGTCTTGTCTGCTCAGTCCATTTATCCGAACCAGAGAAATCATTTTGTCACATTATCTTATAGTTATAACATAATGAAGATCGCAATAAGCTTGCCGTCAGTCATGCACATTTCGATATATATGTTCAATACAATACGAAGAGGACCCAACTAATTGTAATCCAGGAAATATAAATAGTTCAATGTGCGAAATAGGAAAGTTTAGAGAACTTCTAAGTTTATCCTGCCATATCCATGGACATTCAAGTTGGCCTACAAATATACTTTGTGTTATTCATAGTTCGCAATGAATGGTGCCCTTTTAATGAACAATGTAAGTGAAAACTAAGTGTGCACTTAAGGGATATCTGTAGTATTCCTTTGACAGCAAAACGAATTTGTCCTAAAATTTCACAATACACTCACAATAAAGTAGAAGTTGATAATACATCATGTTCGTATGTTTCGGTATGCTTCACCGCTTTTCAAATATGTCATATATACACAATACCTTATACCGTTAGCAAATTTGGAGCAGTGAAAAAACTGATCAATGCATACGCATTCCTTTATTCCTACATACTTTACAGTCTTTGCTAATATGGTTGAAGCATCAGGAAAAGCTTCGAGATTGGTCGAATAGCGACATTTCTGTTGAGTTGGATGAATTGGGTTAATATGTCGTTGGCAGTTTATAAATAGACAAGGAATTTCTTTGATCGTCAGTTTACCATCGGAGCTATAGAAGTGTACAAACCCATATGTCTTCGCTAACCTATGCAAAATCACAATACGTTTGGTTTGAGTTAGAAGCGAATTTTCCCTCGATTGAGTTACTATGGTATATCTTGTCGAATTTGGAGAATTTGGTGGGCACATTGCGGCTGTTGACTGGTCATCCAACCTTCATCGTAAATCCTTGGCGTCAAATCCCGTGGTATGCTTGTCAGGTGACCTGTATGTCCACTAATTGGGACATTCACTTGCAAAGGTAACTTCCAAATGTTTCTAGCTGATACGGCACCTCTGCTGGAAGAAGCGCAGATAATATGATAACTGCATTAAAGCCAGACACCTATGGTGGAGGAAGTGTAGAGATTATAATAACTGTAGGTCAGGTACTTCAGGTGAAGGAAGTGCACAGATCATTATAGCTGTAGATGAGGTACCTCTGGTTGAGGAAGTTTAGAGAACATTATAACTGTAGGTCAGGCACCTCTGGTGGAGTATGTGCATAGATCATTATAGCTGCAAATGTGGTACCTCTAGTGGAGAAAGTGTAGGGAGTATAATACCTATAGGTGCAGGCACCTCCAGTGGAGGATGTTTAGAGATTATTATCATTCTAGGTCAGGAACTTCTATTTGAGGAAGTGTAGCCATTATTATAACTAGTAGCCACGTTTAGAGATGATGAAACTCGAAAATAAAGAAGTCAGTGGACGTGATTGGCTATCACGTGATTGGATATCATTTATCCACAATAGAATGCTTAATGGTATATAATTTAATTTCGTGAACAAATCTTTATTTTTTAGAATGATGAGAAAACAGGCCAAATCATGAACGAGGACAACAAATCTCTGATTTCCCAGAACGAGCCGGGCTTTTGCATATATGTGAGAGGAACTGCTAAGAGGTCCAGGGAAGGTGATTTGTTGTCGTGAACATTCTTTTCTCTGGGATCGACTATTTTAGTTCACTGTATTTAAACATATCTGGTGTGGGAACTGGGCAGATAAGTATTTACGAATTTATCATGCAAATCTTGCGGGAAAAAATGCATCATTATGAAATTGAAAAATCTGCCGAGAATGTTTCCTAGGGAGATACCGTCACCGTGACGTCATCAGTGCGCCTATCTTGGACAAGAGCTCCCTATGGAAATCGAATATGTTTATGCGGAAGGGGTGAAATCAGTCCCCCAGGCTGCGAAACACCCCAAATCGCCCAAGGCCAGATGTAGTAATACACAAGTCTAATATGTACGATGACTCCGTTGATATGACAAAGATCAGCCGCAATGTCCGTTGATTGTTGGGTATCGTGGAGATTGGGCAGATATGTTTTTCCAGTCGTGCATCCTAATGTTCTGTCATTTCCGCTTGGTGTCTCCTTTCCTCGAGGATTTCTCCTTATAAACTTTCGGCATAAATAAATGTAGGTCAGGTACTTCAGGTGAAGGAAGTGCACAGATCATTATAGCTGTAGATGAGGTACCTCTGGTTGAGGAAGTTTAGAGAACATTATAACTGTAGGTCAGGCACCTCTGGTGGAGTATGTGCATAGATCATTATAGCTGCAAATGTGGTACCTCTAGTGGAGAAAGTGTAGGGAGTATAATACCTATAGGTGCAGGCACCTCCAGTGGAGGATGTTTAGAGATCTTTTCTCTGGGATTGACTATTTTAGTTCACTATATTTAACATATCTGGTGTGGGAATGAGATAAATAGCTAGTTACGAATTTACCATGCAAGTCTCGCGGGGAAAAATGCATCATTATGAAATTGAAAAATATGACGAAAATGTTTCCTGTGAAGACACCGTCACTGTGACGCCATTATAGTGCGCTCCATAAGGAATTCGAAAATATTTGTGCGGAAGGGGTGAAATCAGTCCCCCGGTGGCGAAACACCCCAAATCGCTCAAGGCCAAATGTAGGGATAATACACAAGATAAATCTGTACGATGACATGTTGACATGACAAAGTAGATCAGTCGCAACGTCGGCTGAGTGTTAAGTAACGTGGATATCGGGCACATATGTGAATCCAATCGTGCATCGTAATGTTCTGTCATTTTCGCTTGCTGTTTCGTTCCCTTGAGGCTTTCTCCTTGTAAACTTTTGGCATTGTATAAATAGCATAAATGTTGTCAATAAATCGGTATAATTTGAAAAAAACCCTGAAAACCCTAATGCAGTGTTCAATAAGGAGGATTGCCCAT
>JAVTVY010003214.1:0-33448 GCA_036873755.1 Hanleya hanleyi | reverse complement strand
GGATACGTGTATTTATCACACGTTAAAGAAGGCGGGCTTCCTTTTACCGATGTAAAAGTAGTAACAAGACTTACAGACTGTACAGTCAAGCCAAGGCACAGATTACAGCGGTAAAGAACAGACAAGGTCAAAGACAAGATACCAGTTACAGACAGTAAAGAAAAGACAAGGCACAGCACAGGCAGATTTCTGAAACGTTGATTAAACGTGAAATCTACAGACCTGCGACCGGGTCGCCAAAGGTCGCAAAAGGTCGCAGGGCTTGCGACCGGGTCGCAGAGGGTCGCCAACGACAGTGACATGCTGTAATGATGTTTCATCGGTACCAGATCAAATGGTAATAGCACATTATATATCCAAGTAATTGTCCTGACGGTCACGGAGAGTGAGTGGTGCGTGATACTTACCTGAGAGATCGTCGTGAAGTTGTGTAGTCACAGGCGTGTCTATAGACGGGTCGCAGCAGCCGTAAGGGTTGAGACGCCGGGCTATACTTACCTGTGCGGGAAGCAGACTGGTGAGCTGACAAGTTAGGGTCAGGCTCCGACGACTGGGGGTGAAGAACACGCCGGGTTGCCACATCTCTGGAGAGAGTGTCACTGCCGTGACGTTCCAACGACTGGGTGTCGTATCTGGAGAGAGCGTTACTGCGTAACGTTCCAACGGGCCGTAACGTTTCAGCGACTTGGGGCCATATCTGGAGAGAGCGTCACTGCCGTGACGTTCCAACGTCTGAGGGTATATATATATTGGAGAGAACGTTACCGCCGTAACGTTCCAACGGGCCTTGACGTTTCAACGACTGGGTGTCGTATCTGGAGAGAGCGTTATATCCTTAACGTTCCGACGACGGGGTGCCATTCCTGGAGAGAGCGTTATATCCATAACGTTCCAACGACGGAAGAGAAGGGCCAGCAGCCAGGCCGCCCTTATCCCCAGAAGAGAAGGGCCAGCAGCCAGGCCGCCCTTATCGCGCATAGACATAAAGCACTATATTAACTATAAAGCTATATGCATACACCCTCATATATATATTATTGCCATATAACATCAAGCTTAAACTGCACACATTCTCTTCTATTATCCACATATACACCAGGGATACGTTTAACTCTATATGCACACACCAAGTGTACGTATCCGTGAACCTTATGTGCACACACCAAGTGTACGTATCCGTGAACCTTATATGCACACCCCAAGCGTACGTATCCGTTAACTTGTGTGCACACATCCTCTCACGTCACGTGTATATATACATCAAGGTTATTTGCATACACTCTCCTAGTGTCTGTACATATATGTAAATATCTTAACGTTACATCTCCTTAGACATTCTGTCTAAGCCACGCGGTTCTACGCTATTATTTGTAACCGCGTATACTATTTGTGCAGAATATACCATAATAGACCTTTACATTAGCGTCAGTCATCCTTGTAGGGTTGTGATCATCTCTTCGAGCCCCGGATCTCTACTAGTGAAGGGGTTAACGACGGTGACGGCCAGAATGCCAGTGGGCAATCCCGGTTATTGATTCGTTTTCTCGTAAACACCACGACTGGTCCTGCTCGTACACGTTACACAAGCATCAAAACATAAGGTGAGTGAAGTTGGACCTCAGTTAACAGTTCACAGTTCACAGTTCACAATTCGAGAGGGACATATACGATCCTGGACGTATAAGTACGTGTGAGTTTAAACGTGTACCAATATCTGAACTGGCACATATTAGAAAAAAAAATGTTCTCATTTCACTCAAGGTTTTAGCTGTGTCTATAACGTGTCATTAACTATAAAGATCGCGAAGCTATTCTCCTTGACAAGTTGTCTGGTAGCCTACATAGAAACCAACGGCAACAAATAGCGGTCAAAAGATAAGACCTGGCTCATATATCTGTATGCTGAATGTATATTAATCACATGTTATCAGTTCTTATGGTACGTCTCTCACGAACTACATCCTGCTCTCTAAAAAAAGTTGAGTGAAATTTCACTCAAGCAAGAGTGGAAATTGATCCCACTCAATACTTGAGTGAGATTTTCACTCAACTTGAGTTACTTTTCACTCAACTGGAGTTACTTTTCACTCAACTTGAGTTAAATACACTCAACTTGAGTGACAATCACTCAAGCCATAAGAGTGGAAATTGATCTCACTCAAGTTGAGTGAACTTGAGTGGTTTCAACTCAAGTTGAGTGAACTTGAGTGGTTTCAACTCAAGTTGAGTAAAAAGTAACCCAAGTTCAGTGAAAAGTAACTCAAGTTCGAGTGCCCAGGTACATTTCACTCAAACTTTTTTTCAACGTTTTTTAGAGAGTGAGTAATGGTACTTAATTATATTTTCACGGGTGCATCTTAAACCAAGTCAGTGGTTTTAACTGGCTTTTTAAATTTTTTTCTTCTAATTTTTTTTTTTTTTTTTTTTTAATTCTTATTTTTTGTGTGTGTGAAATAACGTTCTTTAAAATATATACATTCACTTTAAACATAGTGTTATCATGCTATACCAATTGTCAGCAGAAATATCCAATCGTTATTTATTGACACATCATATGACAGTTGGTTTTCTTGTAAATTTTAATTGTTAATTACAGCAACCATTCACCATTTCATTTGTAGGAGTGGGGTGAATTTAAGTTGTCAGAACTATAGTACTAGTGTACGCCGATCATATTACATATGTAATAAAATATGTTCACACAAGCAACCCAGTTTTGTTAATATATATAATAAGGCTGTCCATCCGTCTTGATATTTTACGCACTGCTTCAAAGATACGTAAGTATTTGCAAACCTCAGGTCCAAAATATGTCTTTTCTTAACAGAAGAATGTATAGAAACCGACAAATAATTGCCTAAATTAGGCTTACTTTTTCTTATAATAGTAGGTCACTGATGGCGTCTGGTACAATTATGCATCTGAAAAAGGCTTAATTCTACGTTGTTAGTTCCCGACTTGGCTACCGCAATGGATCTAAACTCCGATGACGTATTGTATTATTTCAATCGCGTGATGAATTGTCATTCATTATCCGCATGACAGGTGATTACATGACAGAAATCTAACATATATGTTATTAATCGATTGTTTTCGTATTGCCTTCGTATTGACCTGAGGGTCGCCGTATTGGCCCGAGGCCGCAGGCCGAGGGCCAATACGGCGACCCGAAGGTCAATACTAAGGCTATACGAAAACAATCGATTCATAATATTTTTATTAATTGACATTTACTGGCCGTGTTCTTGTGTTTCCGAGCTTGAGTGGCAGCATCCGTTTCTTGATCTGTAACAGGTTTGAATCGTTTTAAATCGTCTCCAGATATCTCCTCAAGAACTAAAATTCCGCCCACGAACCCTTGAATAACACGCTCTGCGCTCGCCATTGCGCTGAACAAACAACACTGCTGTCGTCTGTTTCTCCAGTCGTCGGTCCTTACTGCTAGTAACGGCTGCACTCGTTCACCTCGGCCAATACAACATTCAACCCGGCCAATACAGCTTTCAACTCGGCCAATACAACTCGGCCAATACAAGTCGGGTTCGACATGACGTATGGACAGGCCGTTTTACACTGTATTCGGGTAATAACATACACAGTCAATTAATAATAGCTTATATAACACGAGACTAATTATATTGTCAACGCATAGTAGATCTCCCGCAAGGCGGTACGTCCTATATGTAACCCGATAAACCAAATTAAAGTATGCTCTTCTGGCTGTGCCAGTCCAGAGACCTCGCGCTGGCAATTATGTTCATGTCGTATTATACATGAGGGAGGTGGCATGGTACTTTCATTGTATTACGGCATCTCCACCTGCCAGAGAGAGAATTAAGGTTTAACGTCGTGTTCAGGTCTGGGAATCAGACCATCTGTGCTTTTCCACTTCATTCCAAAACGGCCGAGATCATCTGCAGAGGGCCTGTTCATATAAATTCAGGCTCGGTCATAAAAAAAAAAAAATAAAAAAAAATGCGCAAGTGAGGATTAACATTACCTTGTACATCTGTAATGATATCTTGACATCCGTATCACCGGCTCATATATACATACAAGCATATGCGTCAAAAAATAGTGCTATAATTGGCTGTTATCCATGGATTTCCAGTGGTCATTTTCAGTAAATCATGACGTGTTTAAAATACTGGATATACGCACGCCTGGTCCTCTTTCCATTGATTAGAGCTGAAGGAACTGGGCCTTGTCGCTCAATCCATGATGATCAACGACTTAGGTGGTTATATGATAGGTTCTCCGCAAAGTTGCGAAACATTTAACCAATAGGACAGTCCAGAGGCTACGCTCGCAACGCCCTTACGGCAATTGATGGCCGAAAAGCGGAACCATTTACTATTACATGCCGAATGAAAGAAATTTCTGGAATGCATCCGCAGCCGGAAGTGCGTAGTATGAAGTGAACACATACCGGAAGTCACCAAAACGCGTACGTAGTTTACTCTTTCTCAACTACTCAGGGTTTTGTGCATAGTTAACCCTATATGGCCTGGGCTTTTTGGGACCTGTCCAGGCCTTGGGCGGGGGGCGGGGGGGGGGAATTATTGTTACCCCTTGAGCTAGGGGACGGAAACTTATCACATTATACCCTTTGGTCAATCTCTAACAGAAAATGTAAATAAAATTCAAGATGGCCGCTTAGATGAGGTCACAGTGACATAATTTTCAAAACTGGCATGTTTTGGTCGATTTTTCGGTCAAATTTTTCTAATTTTTTGTTTATGCAATTTCTCCCCAAAAACTGCATAATAAATTAGTAAATATTAATCTGATGTGAAATAAAGTAGTTTTTGCCCTCTTTTTATCGCGGAAAATCAGAAATTTTGCAGGAAAAAGACGAAAACATCGTTTTTCTGGTACCCCAGGTGGACGCCATCTTGAATTTACCCATGATCCTATGCTCCGGGGGTTATGCAAATAGGCTCAAAATCACCGCAATATGCTAATCTATCAAGTCACGGAGTGTCAGCTCTCAAATTTTGTCTTTCCGGAGATAGCGCAGAAAGTTTGGTATACTAAATTTTACGAATACCACATACCGTTACCAGGCAACGTCACACAACAGCACTGAAACTACTCCATTGTACTCTACAGTCGTTCCAAAAAAAAACAACAACAAAAAAACAACAACAACACATGTCTGCCCATATTGGATTATTTTCCATTCTGGTGGTGTATGTATGGTGGGCGCATATTTGAGTGCACTCCCAATCCGACTGTATCTGCAATTTTTCTACTACTGATGATGTCACAGTCACTTGGCCGTGCCACACCACAGACACTCCATGGTCAACCGCAAAGGGCAACGTCCATCCCAAATCAAGGGTAAATGGTCTCACCAAATTACGCCACAGTTACGTTGCATTTACTCGTCGTTTACTCCGCACTACTGATGATGTCACAGTCACTTGGCCGTGCCACACCACAGACACTCCATGGTCAACCGCAAAGGGCAACGTCCATCCCAAATCAAGGGTAAATGGTCTCACCAAATTACGCCACAGTTACGTTGCATTTACTCGTCGTTTACTCCGCACCACTGTAAGTGATTTCAACATTTTATACTACATTGCCCTCATATTATAAATTACGTTTTGGGTTGATTTTCTGTCAGATTTCCCGAATTTGTACTTATTTTCTTTTCTCCGAAAAAATTGCCCATTAAATTATGAAATAATTATTTAATGTGAAATAAAAAAGTCAAAGATTTTGAAGAAAAACGAACAATCCGCAAGTTTTCATACTCACCCTCTGGTAACATCAGGATTACCTGATCATGAATAATATTTCAGGGAATAGATAAACCTCACTTATTTGGTGTTCTCCAGTTAGTCATGTTTGCAGTCTATGTTAACAGAATTGTATTAAAATGTGACGTCGGCTTTATTTATAAAATCCGCGTCCGCTTCCATACAGAGATCCTATAACTTTATCAACATTTCCCCAGTCAGACGGCAGATTTTGAGATCGAAAACGATGCCGGGCTACATCATGGGTGGACCGAGACTGAGACAGTCACGTGGTTGTGTATGAAGATCGGGCTGACTTCAAAAAGTAGTGAGAATGCTCGTCTGAATTTAAAATGGTTCGAGTCGAATAACCAATCGCTGGAGGGAAGACAGCCGGAACAGCACGCTGCCGCTGTCTGTTAATATCTTACAGTCTAAAAACAACTTGTAACACATGGTTCGCTTGCTGAACTACCATATTTCGCCCGAAAGTTTTACAGACTTTCAGTGCACCGCGGGGACCTCAATAATAATATACCAATCATCCATACTCAAGAAGAATTTCTGGTTTGGGACATTTTTTCCCCCAAACGAGACCCAGACCAACTGAGAATTCCCAGTTGGCCTAGGCATTTGCAGATTGTCTAAAATTCCCAGTCTCACAGCAAAATCACCTTTTCTCTCGACCCCCCCCCCCCCACCATCAACATAATTAATCAATTAACAGCGGTAACGAGCCCCTGTGGGATCGGTTGCCATATCACTAATGTATTGATATCTGATATGGACGAGTCGGATAGGCTATGTGCTGCTTCTGTTGAAAGCTTTCGGTCTGTGCGTCCAGAATATCACTGGCATAATCGGACTTTCCGTTATATCAGAGCACATTGCACGAACGATGTTCGAGAATTCACTGTTAAGCCATTACCATGGTTAAACTGGTATAGCTGCTTATTGTCCTCTCTCTTCCACGTATAATGCTTTCTCTCGCCTTGGATTCTGAACTTCTCGTGAAGTCGGTCAAATTTCTCGCTGAATCTGGTAATATAAACACCGAGTTTATGGCTAACTGACAAACTTTCTCACTGTTACAGAAAAAATAAGGCAGTGTCGAGTGCGGGGTAGTGAAGAGGGATATAATAAGGGAGGGTCGAGTGGAGGATAGTGAAGAGGGAAATAATAAGGGAGGGTCGAGTGGAGGATAGTGAAGAGGGATATAATAAGGGAGGGTCGAGTGGAGGATAGTGTCAAAATACAAGTTTTCGATCTATTTTTGTCTTGGTAAATACTGTTCATTGCATCGCGTGGTTGATTCTTTGAAACGAACGCTCTTCAGACATTCCGTGTATGTTTCACCAAAATCTGGGAGATGGTAATTCATAAGAGTCCAGTCAATTTGAATCTTGCATTTAATTTCCCAGATTTTGGTGAAACATGCACATTGGAACAGTGAGTCTGTGCTGAAACTCAAAGTATACACACCAAGCATTGGAAAGTGCATACAAAGTTTGAAATATACGTATTAAGGCAGTGTCACGTCACTGGACCTAAATATGATTGCAACAGACCACTATAGAATTAATACCACGCTTTATTTGCAGTTTACTCTGTGGCGTCATCAAAGAGGCCTTCTTGGATATTTTTTTGCATTTTCTGATAGATCTTGACCCAAGGGTGTGGTGAGTTAGTGTGGTGAGTTTCAGTCCCCTAGCTCAAGGGGTAAGAAAAGTAATTGGGGGGGGGGGGGCATTTCGGTCCCCTCCCCCCCCGCCCCACCCAGGCAAGGATACGTCCCAAAAAGCCCAGACCAGATAGGCTTAAAACCCGGAACGCGACCGAGGGACTCGCTTCTTCGTGTCCTTGGATGTTCGTTCGAATTCTTCGAGAGCGATAACTTCCAAACGGCTTGTCGGATTCTTCCAAAATTCGGCATTCGCATTCCCACGTTAGTTCAAACGGTCGATGCTCGGGTGCTTTAAGGCAAGGGAGACTACCAGTAGTATGACGCAGTTCTTCCGAAAAGACTCGGTTGGTATTGCATTTCAGCAACATCTGCCTGAAGGTGGCATAACCGGGTGTCGTTCCATCCTTCTGTCGATGTACGTGTGTGTCGTGTGAATTCTCGCAAGCAATAACTTTGAAACGCTTAGTCGGATTACTCTGAAATTCGGCATATGCATTCCTTGTGACAATATGTCGATTGGTATTGCGTTTCAGCGAGATCTGCCGATAGTTGGCGTCCCTAAGTTTCATTCCTTTCTTTAGTGCTGCAAACGATAACTTTGAACGCTTTGTCGGATTCCTCCGAAATACCCTAACTTTCCGGGTAATAATTTGATAACCGCTTCTTGGATTCTTCTCAAATTTGGTATGCATTTACCACGTCATGAGATGTCGCTTGGGATTGAGTTTTGCGTACTTGCGCGTACAGGGGGCACCACCTGATGGCAATTTTTACATTTGGTTTCCTGGCAATAACTTCAGAAACGTTCATCGGATTCTTCCCAAATTTGGTATGCAGATACCATGTCATCAAGATTTCGCTTGGGATTGTGTTTCGTCCGCTTCTGCCTATAGGTTGCGCCATCTTGTGGCAAAATCCGAAATTTGTTTTTGGGCAATAACTTGAGAACTGCTCATCGGATTCTTCTTAAAAATGGTATGCATATACCGTGGCCAGAGATGTTGCGTGGGATTGAGTTTCGCCCACTTGCTCCTACAGCTGGTGCCACCTGGTAGCAAAATCTAGATTTGGTTCCAGGGCAATAATTTGATCCGTCATCGGATTCTTCTCAAAGTTGGTATGCAGATACTATGCCTTGAGATGTCGCTTAGGATTGCGTTGGCACCACCTGATGTCAAAATCTAAATATGGTGATTACGGGGCATCACGTAAGCAGCTGCATGCTTGCAAAAATATATAACAAAGAATCTCCATCACTCCCACACAGCTCTCCAAATTATCGCTGCCATTTTGGCGGGGGACTTAGCATCCTCTGGTCTGGCCAATTCCTCCTGGTTGAACACACATCTTGACCACGACAAATCTGAACAGAATCACCGTAAACTGATCCTGGGGCGGAATATCAGAAAGATACCGGGACGTTCAACGCATGTTGTTATCCTTGGTCGATCACGTCTATACTTGGTAATCAGAGAGTCCAGACCAATCGTGCCAACGCACGCTAATGAGATACGCAGATCGATCGTACTGCCTGCGGTAGATATGTGTATGTGTAAAATGATGCAGATCATGCTATGAAAGCTGCAGATATAGAGTACCATTACAAAACCTATTGCAATATAATCGCGCCATACGACACGAGCTATCCGCATCATTGTAAGATGTGAACAGCACTCCACATATCTCATTCGATTGTCAATAGCCGACCACAATGCTCATTCGATAATCTGAAGTCGGGTAAGTTATATCAATGTTTATATATTGTCACAGACATATATGCGTCACAGCTGGCTGTTCCCCACAGCTGGCTGTTAATATTTTATATAATTATTTCCCACCTTTTCATATACCACAATGACAGTGGATATCATAAAAATGCGTTGTATAAGACATACACCGATCTACATACCCCTCGTTGCCAGCAGATGAAACAGCTGATTGTTCCCCGCTCTCGTTTAGCCTAGGAGCCCGTTTTATATCGACCATTTGCTGATATTAGTGACGATTTGGTAATATCGTGGAGGTATAAATAGTAGGAGACATAATTCCATAAGCCAGGACTGACTAGCTGGCGCTCACGCCCACTGAGCTTTTGTGGTTTGAACAGCCGTCCAGCCGGGCTGTTTCGCTTGGATGTTCAATATACGATGCCACCGTCTTTTAGATCTCCATGGTACTATAGAGCGAACACTAATATACTCGCTTGATTTCCAATCTATTTACTGATCGATTTCAAATATTACATTACAGAGGGATACACTGTGAATTTTGGTAAATGCATGAAGGAATCGGAATATTTTATACAAAATATTTTGGGATTCGAACAATCGATTATTCTGAGGATCGTATCCTGGGAAGGAATATCTGTAAGATTCCAGTAGTAGAAAGAGGACCGATTCATCAGTAAAAATGATGCTGAGGCGTTACCATGGTGGGGTGACGTGGCAATGAGGCTACGATGATGTCACGTCCGGTCAAAGGTCACATCCGGTTCAAAGGTTACATCCGGGTCATGTGAAGGTCCCTTCCGGTTTAGTGACTTCCGGTCAACGGCCCAGCAAAAAGTGACCCCCCCCCCTACATAGCAGATCTATATGCGGTTGTGGTGTAGGCTAATTCCGGCACAATGTTTAACCTAATACATGCGGCTATAATTGCCCTGTAGGGCCCAGCCGTGTTAGTTGTTGGACTTCGATTTTTTTTCAGCAATTTCCACATGTTGTGGAGCACTGTAGTTACCCGTTCAACAATTTACCAGCTAGAAAAATACCTGTCCGAATATAACGAACTGGCAGCGATGGGGATCGAATCCGCCATTCTTTGCTCCATAGTCAGGCATCTTACCCCTGAGCCACGGAAGCAGCTGAAAACAAACGTTGGATTTTTTATATACCTAACACAAACCTAACCCTAACCCCAACCCCCTAAAACTAACCTTAACCCGTAACCAGTAATACTGATTTAACGCTAATTAGCGCAAATTTCCACCCTAATTAGACGTAATCACGCTTAAGAGCAATCGTCAGACTTCAGTCACGCGATTTCCTGTTAGGCTGACATCATTCTCAACCAATCACAGCCCGCTTGACGCGCTCTGGCTAGTCGCATCTTTAATCTAATGGGAAACCCACCCATGGTTATTTGCGGTATGGGTTTTGGGATCTTTCGTCCCGCCACATAGAACACGATGGGAGGGGTCTCGAAGCCAAGCGAAGATTTTTTTTTAAGTCACTGTGCGCATGCGCACTGGGCAAGTAGCGCTGGGGTGGGTATTTTGGGGTCTAGGTTAACCTGTGATTGTCCGATTGAGTCGAGTGATGTATCAGTGTGAAGCACTCGTAAGGGAGCATCCGACTCGATGGGCATGACGTGGAACTGACGTCATTTCGCGCACTAGAAAAGGGACATGTAAATGGACGTTATGGGATCGAGGTGGGCCTCTAGTGGTCCGATTGGGTTGTGGGAGGTATCAGTGTGAAGCTCTCCTGGGTAGAGTCAGACTGGCGTGTTTTTTTTTATTGGAAGTCGCGTCAATCTGCGCATGCGCAGTTGGGGTGTAGTAAGTAAAGTGGTCATTTTAGGGGGTTCGTGGAGGTCTGATGAGTGATTGAGGGACCATCCGTGGTCCAAATGGGGAGTGTTGGGTATCAGTGTGAAGCTCTCGTGGGGTAGAGTCAGACTGGCGTGTTTTTTTTTGGAAGTCGCGCCACCACCACCGGGTGGTGACACCGTCACCACTAGGCGTTGACGCCCGTCATGAGTATTAATAGCTGCTCTCACAATACGATCCCAAAAGGTAGGTTCGTCCTCACTTCCTTGGGATGTAGGCTGACTATCTGAGATCAAGCTCTCCGTATTAGTAAATAGACTCTCAGCAGTCTCTGTATCTGCCTCCTCAGTGGGCTCATCGGAGTCTATATGGAAAGTCTTCTGATGTCGCAACATATCGTAATGTCTGTGGAACGTGCGTTCATGTATATCCCATGTTGATGGTTGAACGTGGATTGTGCGTGTTTTAGGAATACACTTGCTTTCATGGACAGTAACACCCCCGTCAAGGCCCGTCTCAATACCTTAACGTCCTATCCCAACGGCTTATGCATTGTCGATCATCAACGGACGGACATCATTATTTTGGAGGTTGAAGAAGATAATTTCCCGTCTCCAGCTGCGTCTCCATAAAGGTTTGAATTGCCTCCTACAGGGTCGGCAGATTCTGGGCACAGGGAGTTTTGTTGGTATCCTCTTTGGGAGCTATCTGTTTCTTATGCAGCAGAAGACATGCCCGTGTCACCCATTGGATGTCATCTATGAGCGTGATAAGATGACAACGCATGCGTTGATGCTGAACGGTGGGTCCACCTTGAGTTGTATGAATAATAGCATCGACTTGAACGTTGGCTCGACGTAACGCTTCGGCTAGAATATCCTCGTTGTCGGGTTCAAACAACGTGGAATCTGTAGTGCTCATGGTGAAATGAGGGGAATGGTGTCGTGTGGTTAATCATTTCCCGTCTCTCGTCTTGACACTATCGTTTGTTAACGCTAGCTAAACCGCTGACGAGATGGCTTGACTACAGAACTGACCTCTACTTAAACCAGAAACCCCCGCGAATGTTATAGCAGTTCACAGGACGCCCGCCTGTTATAACATTTCACACCTCCACATTTGTGATTCTTGCTCCCCCAGGAGAAAGAAATTTCGTGTTATTTCCTCCTGTCAAGCGCAAGAAATTTACATGTGTTTACCAATTAAGCTCTTTAAAGATTCCTCTCACCTCCCACACACACCAATTGTTATTTGGTCAGACGGCGACGGGCTCTGTGAGTCGCGATAATGTATTAAATTTTCATATAATGTGTTAGCACCCGTTTTTTCCATTTATTTCCGGTTTATGACATAAAATTTGTATTAGACGTCAATGCATGGAAGATAAATATATATATCTGATTATGCGTGTGCACTTAAGATTTAAGAAAATGTTCTTATTTCTGGAAATAAAATAGTTGGCGAAATTCGATGCTCAATGTAGTAATAGTGAATGCTAAAAAGATGTCTAGAAAGAGTATCCAATACGCGCCGGCGGCCGGTATGCTCTGACTAGTAGTGTTGAAACGCTACAAGATTTACATATACGCTAAAGTTAATACTTCGTGATGTTCTTCCATATATACCTGGGATATATATTTATTCTGTATCCGATATATTTTGTGTCCGCTGTGGTAATTTGCGATGCAGTTGTGGTATTTTGTGGGCCTGTTGTGGTAATTTTGAGGTCCGTGGTGGCAATTTTGGGATCCGTTCTGGTATGTTGTGGTCCGTTGTGGTAATTTGAGGGTCCGCTGTGGTCCGCTGTGGTAATTAGCAGGATCGCCATAGGTTGGCAGATGTCTGTTTCAAGGAAACATTCAGAGATCCTCAAACATAAGCGGGTGCACTGTCAATAAAAGTGTGCAAATCCTGAACACTGAATTGCACACTAGTTTGTAACACCTTTCAAACATGTAAAAGTGTTCAAGTGCGAAAACTAGTATGCAAAGACATTTACTTAAAATATGTCACTGAAGTGTTATCAAGCTCATCAAGTAGATAGTCATCAATAAACACAACGACATAGGTTGTCCACAATATCGCCGAGTTTTGAATATTGGAACTCTGAAGAATTGGTGTTCATTCTGAAGTGTACACTTTTGAACACTTTTACGCATAGTAGAACACTTTTACATGTTCATGCGGACGCTAATGTTCCAAAAGTGTTACAGAATATGTGTTCATTTGTGATCATTGGTGTTCAAATATGATGATCATTTCTGAATACGCGTGTTCATACCTGTTCTCTAGTGTTCGGATATGAACGCTAAGTGTGCAGTTTTTAACACGATATGGTGTCCTGATTTGGACATCAATATGAACGTTAGTGTTAAGTGCCGTCCGACCCCATATTTCGATTGTTGAGATACTTAGCGTTGTGGAATTTTTGGTACCTTTTTCTTTTCATTATTGTTCAAAATGGACCAGTTGATTAATTCCACATCATTATTCCAACTTATTCCAGCAACCGCTAAAATTAGTCAGGGATGGACGCTTTTACGCGTTCAATAAGTGTTACAAATTTTTTCTGGCAGTGTGGTTGGGTGGGTTCAGGTTCCTGTTGCTTCAATGCATTTTGCTGAGAAGCAATAGGAACTTGATAATGTGATGTCTACCACTGTAATATCACTTGTCTTTATTGTACCATGTAAGCGTCCTGTCTTTGTCTTGTGCACTGTCCTTCATGATTTATAGGGTGGATAGAGGGTGTCTGGTTCCATGCTGCTTCAAAGATTTCTTATTTGAAGTAGCAGGAACACAACTGGGCTGGGTGGTGCTTATAGTTGGTTCGTCGTGATATAGCTGAAATATTGTTGAAAGCGACGTTAAATTCTATTCACTCACTCACTCCTCAAGCATAAGGTTCTCGCAGAATAAATTATGATGTAATGACTTTCCAGAAAACATATAATTGTATTTCACACTATTATGTATTTCACATAGTATTTAAGCATATATCACGTATGTCCATGTATAATAGGAGTGTTCGATTGTAATAGTTTCTTTTCTGAAATGATCATTTATTATCTAACTTCTCTGCAAAGGCTTCAGCCCCCTTACGCATAAAAAATTACCTAGTTAGTCGACAGTGTGTTTTAACTTTTTGCCAAAAAACAGATTTCCTATTCAGTAATGATTGTAATTCTTCCTTTGTAGAATATATTATTTTATATGTTATGTTTATTGACATAGGCGATATTGCGGAGGTAAATCTGCTCTAGTAATCAGAAATTGTATGGGAATAGTCTCCTCGACTTTGCCATTTTGAAGCCCTTGTTTTTCAAACAACAGTGGGTTTACAAAGTTCTTAAGGATACGTATCCCCCTTGTTATTTCATTATATTCAATATTGGGTCTACACGCTTAAAACTAAAGTGTTGAAACTTACTCGTAAAGTGTTGAAATAACCCCTAAAGTACAGGAACACTTAAAGGGTTATTTCAACACTTCACGAGTAAATTTCACGAAATTTCAATTGGAAAATGAAGGTTATTGTTTTCATATTATTTCTTAAAATTTTACGTATTTTCTGCACTGTAGTAGCGACAGTTATGTAAATTACATATATGAATTCCTCAGGACATACGCTTTCATAAGATATATACAGTGTTATTGTTATAATGAATATTTATTGCTACAGAATACAACGTATCAAGGGGTATATAAAACTGCCTCAGGGGTTGGGCTACGCATCATTAAATAAGTAAATAGCTGAGTTTTGCCAGTGATGCTGGTTTGTGCTGAGATAATTGTGTACAATGTATACACCTATCGTTCCAGGGTGGCGATCACAAGAATGCAAGAAGAATATACAGGTTAGACCCAGTTACGTTCGTGTTAAGCGCCAGGCAATATAATCTCCGTCGTCACACTTGGCTAACTCATTCGAAAAAAGCAAGCAACCTGAGAGGGAAGAAAGAGGCAGCGCCATTTCCCAGCGGCTGTTGATCCGCTCGGTAACAAGAAATATATGCAGTCTTTTATGAGGTAACCGGTGAGTTATACGAACACATTTTTCTTTGAACGTACATATGATTTATGTGACTTACTGGTGGTATTTTC
The DNA here is from genome assembly GCA_036873755.1 of Hanleya hanleyi. Taxonomy (NCBI): domain Eukaryota; kingdom Metazoa; phylum Mollusca; class Polyplacophora; order Lepidopleurida; family Hanleyidae; genus Hanleya; species Hanleya hanleyi. The sequence goes on along the minus strand of JAVTVY010003214.1, from coordinate 18,363 downwards.
TTCCGATGCACAATTAGTGGACCCTACCGGCAAGGCTTTGGTGTAAGACCTCCCATTGAAAAGGTTATATCCTGGACGGAAGACTGACAATACAACTTGCAGCAGATCCTTTGTCAATTATATTTCGTGAGTCTTACATCAAATCGTTGCCACCCTACCTACCCATGTGGTTTCAAGCTGTGAAAAGGAATAGCAGCCAAATAACGTGATATGACTGAAATAGTGTTGAAAGCGAAGTTAAAGCATATTCACTCACTCACTCACTCACCCACCCACCCTTAGTATCGGTTTGTTGTGCTTCAACCGTCGATCTTCAAGTCCATGTCGCTTGCAGACTCCACGCTTTAACCATGGGGCTTATATGTTTCAGCCATGGACGACGGACTGATTTCGCAATTGCGCTATTCAGATTGAGTTAGTTGACCACAAAAGATAACCTCTGTTCCTCTTTCTCTCTACATTTCATAATGTCTCCATGGGTCTTTGCTCACATTTCTGGCCGGAATAAAAGGCTTATTCGTTCCCTTGCTATGGTAAAGGTTATTTATTTATTTATTTATTGGAATTTAACAAGTTAGTCCGAGATATCACACAGGTGACTAGCACCTACAACAGATAGCGACATGAGCTCTAGCTAAGTAACACATAGGGGTTGGCTTAGGTTAGGGTGCGGGGTAGGGATCAAAATGATCGATGCAAGCGTGGCCCTTGGTTTTAGAATACATGTGAAATTCTCCCATCATCCAATGATTGGAATGTGTACCTATCATACATTCAAAAAGGTTTAATGACATCAACAACTTTGAATAAATCTCCTCGGAAAAAAGTTTTCTCCAAATATATTTGGCTCCATAATGTACGACAAAAGGATGAACAACAAGATATACAGGCAGACGATAAATTTTGATATCCATTTCAATCCTATTACCCTTCTGGCGAGTTCAACTGGACACGCGAAGAAAATTATGACGTCATATAATCCACACCGATTGGTTGTGAGGTAGATTCTATTGGAGTTAGATCCGACCTGGGCTTCCTTCTTTACATGTAATAATGTTATTTGGTAAAACACATTTTTCTACTTGCGAGAAAAGCGCAATCTAGTCCGTCACGGAACCACAAAAACATCTTGACGGAATCACGAGTGCGCTTTATAAATCTTCTCGGTAAAAGAGCTGTATTAATTACATATTTCCTCCAAAATATATTTCCTATGATGAATTTATCACTTCTAATTATAACATTAAGACTATAAACTCTTATTTTGGCCAATGCATACAGTTCCTGTCAAATGCATATCTTTTCTACAGATGTTTTAAAATAGTATACTTTTCAGTAAAATGCAACTTTTCTTCCTTGACAATTTCGAATTTCTCGAGTTGATCAGGTTTATATTGCGAAAAAAATAATTCACGCTTAAAACACATCTTCTCTGTTATTGGCGTGTTCCCGGAGATTATAGGAAGCGAATAGAAAAAACAGTCTACGAAAAAATGTGGGGTGAATTTTGTGCGAAAAAGGGCGCTTTTTGGTGACGAGCGCTTTTACGTGGAAATCATGACATGTTCATCGTGTGAAATGTATGAAGCATTCATGAATCATTCACAAACGTATATCCACAATGAGTATGACAATAATGTTTAGTGAGGGTTTAACATCACTTTAAACATTTTACAGTTATACAGGGCGAGTAAAAAAAAACTGTCCATCTGTGGTTTTGTTCATTTATTCATATGAAATTACAATTTATTGTGTATATGAATATAACACATGGAAGGGTACTTCATCTCTTCACTATATTCAACCGTGGTATGTTTTATTCATGAAAGAAATATACATATATTGTGTGTATACCAATGACGTTCACGAAAGGAAAGTGCATAATTCTCTCCATAACGCAAAAATTAGTGAACACAGCAGTTGATGAAGAAACAGTTGATCTATTTTCAGATATTTCTGTTGCACATTTTTCCAATTCCAAGTACCAACTCCCGAAGAGAAAGTCTTAAAGTGCAACAGAGATAGGCCTACCTGAAAACAGCATAACATGTGACGTGTCTCGTGTGCAATGTACATACGTGGTGGTTTGTATATGGCCTGTACGTCTACTCAGACGTGGTCGATGCACACATTGTAGAAGACAGTAACGTACCTCTACTATGCGCGTCTGCCCGGTGAAAGGCGAGTACGGTGATCAAGTCACACACAGTTTCAATCACATGGTTTATCTACCGGTGGGCCAGACCGATATTAGCTTCATCATCATCGATATAAGAGACGATACCGGTCAAGCGATTGCATTCCAGCGTGGAAAAGTGATGTCGACACTTCATTTCCGCCAAGTCCGAGCGGTTCACTTTGCGTAATGAAGGTGCCTAATCAATGCAATACATCCAGTTACGTCGATCATTACACCAAACAGGCCGGGGGTAGTCTACCCGTGTTCAGCGGAGCACGTATTCGGCGCGAACATGGGATTGGCAATGTGCTTGGTAGCATCGTTAAAACTTTTCTTCCGGTGGTGACGCCAAAGCGTCAAAGCACTGAGAAAACAAGCTGTACGAGGCGGTCTACAAGTCATGGGGGATGCATTCAGTGGTGTACCGGTTCGACAGGCTGTCAAACGCCGAGCTAAATGATCCGGACGAGTCTTGGTCACCAAAGTCCAACGTGTCATGCGCTCAAAGCATAAAAGACCTGTGGTCCCGAGGCGACACACCTCGGTTGAACAAGCGACAACGCACATCGAAGAAGCGAGACATCTTCGCGTAAAACATTGCTTTCATCCACGCGGAGTCGTGCCCTTCTACCAACAGTGAATTTGATTTGTGGACCGTACCACCTACCCAGACCAGTGCCGAAGAGGGACAATGGGTATACTATCTACCCCTTTCCAGCATCACAGCCACAGGACCCATTGAATTCACAATTACCAACTGTGATACAACATACCTGGATTTAGCACATACGTACCTGTACGTGAAAGCTAAAATCACCAATAAAGATGGGTCAGTCCTCAAAGCAGATGCTTCAGTGGCTCCAGTCAATCTCTGGCTCCATTCGCTCTTCCAGCAAGTGGATATAGCGCTCAGTGATAAACTTGTGAGTGCGTCGACGAACACGTACCCGTACCGGGCCTACACCGAAACACTGTTATCGTATGGGCGTGACGCTAAACAGTCGTACTTGACAGCACAGTTGTTCTACCGAGATACCCCAGGCAAGATGGAGCCGAGCCCTGATAACCTTGAATGGACAGATAGATTGGCATTCACGGCCCAGAGTCACTCGGTCGATATGATGGGACGTCTGCATGCGGACTTATTCATACAGGACCGCTACCTCTTGAACGTCAAAATACGACTAGTGCGTGCAACGCAACGCCTGGGTTTGCCTTGATGGCCCCGAATGACGACATCGAGTATAACATTGTCATCTAAGAGGCCAGTCTGTTTGTACACAACGTGAAACCGAGCCCAGGTGTACAGTTGGGCCGCATCATTGCCTTGGAGAAAAAGCCAGCCCAATATCCCATCCGGCGAGTACAAACCAAAGTGTTTTCCGTCTCTAAAGGTAATATGATTGCCAATCAAAAAATTTATTCCTGGGGGATTTACCTAAGCGCCTGGCCGTTGCCTGTGTGGAGAAGTAATAGTTATCGCCTGAGACAGAGGGTTTCATGCTGAATGAACACTCACACCAGTCCGATTTGAATACCGAGGTCGCGAAGCGACCGAGGTATTTAAATCGGACTGGTGTGAGTGTTCATTCTGCATGTACCCCTCTGTCGAAGGCGATAAATAACTTACACAATGGCCGTATTGTGTAACACATCATGGTTGTTTCAGGACAAACAACACATTTGCATACGAAACATAACTTCCACAACCCGTTTGACTGGTCCGTAACTCTCACGTTATCGTTACAAAGATTTGTAACAAAAAGATATATGTAATTGATATATATACGTGTCACAATCTACATTACGTGAAACGCATATGAAGCAAAATATGCAGACATACAAATTACATATCCCTATGTCCATACGCATGATCTCATACTAGGCCTATAATTAAGGGAATGTCTGACAAAAATTCACGTTTACCGGTACACATTTGACTTGTACCCACATATATACGTACGGCAGAAAAATTGATGCGTTACGACATACAGACGCGTCATATTTTGACTGCTTTGTCTGCAATCAACGCTTAGCAGGCGACAACCAAAGATTAGACCTATATTTGAGGCATTCGCTGTTTTAATGTATGTATATCAGAAGGCATATAGTGTAACGCTCACAAAAAGAAATTGTGACTGGATTCAGTGAAACTACAGCAAGAATGCACGACCGCGACGACGCAGGTGTCACTCGACAAGAAGGTATGTGACTGGCAGCAAAATAAACCAAAGTGTGAAATTTACATGGCGTATTTCCATGCAGATCCTATAACGATACATGTAGCTTGTCACTCCAATAATGGAAAGTAATTCTGTATTTGACTGACATTTATCAAAGCTGACTTGTGATTTAGTGGTGCTCAATTGAGCCATCTTCGCATATCCAAGTCGAGCACTACACGTGACGGAACGCTAGTGTAGCATTTAACTTCAAATGTGAAGATGAATTGAGCTTGTGTTTCTCGAAATTTCACTTGGAAGTTCGATATCAAAAGGCTTTTGTATCATTTTCATACGAGTTATCTCCCGTCGCACACTTCAACGGACATTGTTCGTTCTTTCAATGATTAATCTTAAAATGTTTGATAAATCACTTGAACACCGGGTACGGGTTAATAAATTACTTTAACACTCACCCACTTATTTCTACATGAACACCTGCTAATTCCTGAAGGCGACCAGGCGATTCACGCAGACGAATGCCCATGCCAGACAAAGAAGTCAGTGTGTCTCTTGAAACTAGGGAGGTGTTCATGTCAAATATTACCCCGAATTTGATCGGCATGAACACCCGGTTCTTGCTACTTGAACACCGGGGCACAAGTGAAACCCATTGTGTGCCGGGTCATTACGGCAAAAGAAAACCTCCGGTTACACAATAGAGTCAGTGTGTAACGTCAGTTATAATGGTGAGATCACGAAGAATCCGTTCAGCTTAAAATCGTTCAACACCCAATTTCGTTGCCCTGCATGTGAACGGACAAGAGGTCCCAGCACGCCCCCTGCAACCCAAGTTCGGAACGAGCAATTACGTCCGGAGTTATCTGAACCTCTTTTGTAGCGACGGGTCAAATCAACCAGGACGAAGGAAATATGATTAGTCGAGAAGATTTCGGTAAAGGTTACACATTGTTCTGTTTCGATATCACACCCACCTTAGACAACGACCATCAGCTGAGTCTCGTCAAGAAAGGCAACTTACGCTTGGAACTCCACTTCGGGACATCTCTACCGAGAACGATCAATATGATTGGCTACGCTGAGTTTGACAACATTATTCAAATAGACAAAAGCCGTAACGTCATGTGTGATTACGCCACTTAACATGGACACAGACCAGATATCAACTGTGTTGGAGAAAGATCCGTGGACACGTGCGGTTTTTCTAGGGGTGTTTGCTCGAAACGTCATGCCCCTAGATTACACGTATCCTGCTGCATACGTTCTCAACACGGATCCGATGGATCGTCCCGGTCAACATTGGGTGGGTGTGTACTTGATAAAAGACCAGAGCGAATATTTCGATTCGTACGGACTTCCACCCCTCCATCCCGATCTCACTACTTTCATGGATCAAGGGACCCAGACCTAGTGTTGGAACAGTCAAACGTTGCAAGGCCTGAACAGTAGGGTGTGTGGACAGTACTGTCTGTTTGACCTCAACCATCGATGCCATGGTCGGACTCTACTTATCATCGTACAGATGTTTGACGAGTATCCCCAAGCTACTGATCGAGATGCACTGGTGTATGACTGGGCCGAACATCATTTTAATGTACAAGCCCCGTTTTGGGCTTAAGTTCTCACGTTGTTGTTGAATAAAAAAAATATAAGATCTCATTCAATACTCTGGCTTGTGTGTTTCATTCAGTCTGATTAGCGTAAAGTCCGCCTTTCAGTGTTTTTGACATTCCAAGTTTTGGAAGAACCCAAAGGGGCGTATGAGGTATCTGAATGATCCAGAGGTACGCAACGCTGTACAAAACTATTTTAAGTTCACAAACCTCCTTGCATTTCATATAAGTATACTAAATCTATAGCCACCAAAATATTCAATTACTCCAATGCTGTCAAGGAGTTTGACTGAAACTTATACACGTCAGGAGGTTACAGTTGTGATTGTGAATCGTCGAAGTTTATCTATACACCATGCAAAAATGTTGTAACTGGTGACCTTGATGTGGTGAGTGATAAGGATCTGAAATTACTCTTGATGAAAGGACCTAAATATAGAGAGCCGAGAAGAATAAATCTGAAGGCCGACCAGAAAATAGCCCTGTCTGAATTGGAACAGTACGTTATTGATTGGTCTAAGCGAGAAAAAGTTGAACCTACAGTACTCGCTGATTGGCTGGACCTCACCAAAAGCTAGGTCGTTGAAACAATCCGCCATACTGACAGAAGTACTCTTCCCCAAGCAAAACAAGTACTAAGAAACCTCAATTCGCAAGAAGTTCTAGCAAATCTCCAGAGTAAATTCGTCATAGTCCCAGCAGACAAAGCTTCTGGACTGCCTTTAACCCCTAGGGTAGGGGTTAAAGGCAGACGTCTGTTTCAAGGAAACATTCAGAGATTCTCCAACATAAGGATCTCGCAAAATGAATTATGAAGTAATGACTTTCCAGAAAAGATATAATTGTATTTCACACTATTATGCATAATAGGAGTGCTCGATTGTAATAGTTTCTTTTCTGAAATGATCATTTATTATCTAACTTCTCTGCAAGGGCGTCAGTCTCCTTACGCGTAAAAATTACCTAGATAGTCGACAGTGTGTTTTGGCCGTTTTGCCAAAAACATCTTTCATATTCAGTAATGATTTTAATTCTTCCTTTGTAGATTATTTTATATATTATGTTTATTGACAAAGTCGATATTGCGGAGGTAAATCTGCTCTATTAATCAGAAATTTTATGGGAATAATGTCCTTGACTTTGCTATTTTGAGCCATTGTTTTTAAACAACAGTGGGTTAACAAAGGTCTTAAGGATGCGTAGCGCTCTTGTTATTTCATTATTTGTATATTCAGTATTGGGTCTAAATTTCACGAAATTTTAATTGCAAAATGCAGGCTATTGTTTTCATTTCTTACAATTTTAAGTATTTTCTACACTGTAGTAGCGACAGTTATGTAGATTACATATTTGAATTCCTCAGGACATACGCTTTCATAAAATATATACAGTGTTATTGTTATAATGAATATTTATTGCTACAGAAGACAAAGTATCAAGGGGTGTATACATGGGATTGATCTAATCAAAACCCCTCGGCTTTTCCCAAGTGATTGAGACCCATGTGTAGTGTAGAATGGGGAAGAGATAGTTCTATGTGGGATGATCAAGCTAAAAGTAATTTACAATTTGCAGTGTATGGATGTATTAGCAGATCAGTGTATGGTGTGTCATTTTAGATGGGCATCATGACTACAAGTAATTTAGTGGCCGAAATTTGGCGGCTGTACCCTATCTCAAGCGGATGAACGAAGAGATGTACATGACGACAATACCCCGATGACAAATTGGCTGAGCGGTAAAAAGGGTCATAACTCTGTAAAATAAAAACCGCGACGAATAAGATGTACCGAACACGGATCTGCATATATAGTGTACATTAAACTACAGACAACAAATTATTACATGCAAAAAGGGGCATAACTCCATACGCCGAGGCGAGTAATCCTTTGTTGGCTTGTAGACTACAACAATATAAAAAGTTTCCAAAATATAGTAGCTATACTGAACACAGTTCTGCAGATACAGTTGGTTACATTCAGGCATATAGGACAGAACTAGAAATTAATATATCTGTAAAGGTGCATAACTCTGTAAAATATGGGCCGAGGGGAGCCACTTTAGATAGGCGTCTGACTTAGCACTCTGTAAAATAAGAACTGAGACGAATAAGCTGTATCGAACACGGATCTGCAGGTATAACTTGTACATTCAGCTACACATAACAAAATCGGAGATTATTACATCCGAAAGCGGCATAACTCCATAAGCCGAAGCGAGTAATCCTTTGTTGGCTTGTAGAATACAACAATATGAATAAGTTTTCAAAATATAGTAGCTATACCGGACACAGTTCTGCAGATATAGTTGGTTACATTCAGGCATGTAGGACAGACGTAGAAATTAATATATCTGTAAAGGGGCATAACTCTGTAAAATATGAGCCGGAGGAGCCACTTTCGATAGGCGTCTGACTTAGCACCAGATAAATAAGTTTTTAAAATTTGGTGGTTGTGTCTCAAGCGCTTTTGTCTAAAATGCGTTAACGGACGGACGGACGAACGGACGGACGTACATGGCAACGACGATATCCCGAGGCTAAAAACCCAAAGGCCGAGGGGTATAAACTGCCTGGGTGGCGGTGGGGTGGTACGCATTCTTAAATAAGTAGATGCGAAGACAGCTGGGTATAGATAGCCAGTCATGCTGGTTTGTGCTGAGATAATTGTTTACAATAGATAGATAGATAGATAAAGTTTATTGCACTATTATGCCCGAGGGCTAAAGGCATTACAAACATACATGTACAGACAATATATACACCTATCGTTTCAGGGTCGCGATTTCAAGAATGCAACACGAATATACAGGTTAGACCCAGTTACCGGCTATGAGGCGCCGTTTGTCACTTTCTGATTTAATATACTGATTTATAAATATCGGGTATTTAGCAGTCGGATATATAAATGTGCATAAAATGAGCGTGAAATAAACACCGACTTTAGTCAATTTTAAATGCTATATCAGCGAATAAAATCCGAGAAATATTTATAAATACCTATATTAGATTTCAAGATATATATATCTCTCGTTGTGTTATTTCTGGGATATAAATTCCTCCACAATATATATATATATATATTCCTGACAAACGATTTCTTATTTATATATCCGAGGTAACGTATCTTACTGATATATAAATATTTCAAAATGTGCTGTTGGGTATATATATATATCCAGTCTTCGTCTAACTCCGGATTTACAAATACTGAACTGAGAAAGTCTCATATATAGATATCCCATTTATAGTATGCTAATAGTATGCTGATGAGTCTCAAAAACCGATGACGTCGTCGGTTTTGGTGTTGGTTTAGATCATATTGTCTATTTCGTGTTTCATGTGACAAAAGTCCTTGTGATCCGTGGGCAAGACATAATGAATACTAATAATAATAGCTTTCTATAAATTCTGTGCTTCTGCGAATAACGCTGGTTAAAAGTAAGAAGTACCTGAATGAATTTGCCCGATAATATTCACAGATGACCCACAAATTAGCGTGTGTTTACAATACCGCACATGAGAATCTGCGGAATGATTGAGCGGTGTTTGCCGACCCTTGGTACACTTGAAGAGGCTTAGTGTGACATCATCATTTTTGCGGTAAACCTATCGAACTCATTAGCATATTATAACTGGGATATCTATATATGAGACTTTCTCAGTTCAGTATTTGTAAATCCGGAGTTAGATGAAGATGGATATATATATACCCAACTACACATTTTTAAATATTTATATATCAGTAAGATACGTTACCTCGGATATATAAATGAGAAATCCTTTATCAGGAATATATATATATATGGTGGAGAAATTTATATCCCAGAAATAACACAACGAGAGATATATATATCTTGAAATCCAAAATAGGTATTTATAAATATTTCTCTGATTTTATTCGCTGATATAGGATTTAAAATTGACTGAACTTGGTGTTTATTTCACGCTCATTTTTTGCAAATTTATATATCCGACTGCTAAATACCCGATATTTATATATCCGACTGCTAAATACCCGATATTTATAAATCAGTAGATTAAATCAGAAAGTGACAAACGGCGCCTCATAACCGGCAAGGCTTTGGTGTAAGATCTCCCATTGAAAAGGTAATATCCTGAACAAAAGACTGACAATACAACTTGCAGCAGATCCTTTGTCAATTATATTTCGTGAGTCTTACACCAAATCGTTGCCCAGTTACCTTTGTGTTAAACGCGCGGCTATATAATCTCAGTCGCCACACTTGGCTAACTCATTCGAATATAGCAAGCAACCCGAGATTGAACAGATAGCGCCATTTCCCAGCAACTGTTGATCCGCTCGAAACAACGGATATATGCAGTATATAATGAGGTAACCGGTGAGTTTTTACATACGAAAATATTTTTCTTTGAACGTACATATGATTTGCGTAACGAACCGGTGGTATTTTCTTCCGATGTACTATCAGTGGACCCTATTACCCGTGTGGTTTTCGGGTGTGAAACGGAATAGGAACCAAATATCGTGATGACTGGAATAGTGTGAAGATGTTAAACCACACTCTCAGTCTCACTCACAGGGAGGTATTAATACCTCCATAAGGTAAATTTAACAAATTAGTCCGACATATTACACAGGTGACTAGCACCTACAACAGATAGCGATATGAATGAGTGAATATGATTTAACGTCGTTTTCAACTATATTTCAGTCATATCACGATGTTGGGTCCTATTCCTTTTCACACACCCGGGAACCACACGGCAATATAATCTCAGTTAGTCGCCTCTTACGACAAGCTGTCTGAGGGCTGAGGTCTATTCTTACCATCAGATAGCGATATGTACGGAAGCGTATTAGTGCCAGTGTTAAAAACAAAATTCCGAGATTTATCTCCTAATTAGGACTTATTATCTCCTAATTAGGAGAAAATTATCTCCTAATTAGGACTTATTATCTCCTAATTAGGAGAAAATTATCTCCTAATTAGGATTTATTATTTCCTAATTAGGACTTATCTCCTAATTAGGAGATAATAAGTCCTAATTAGGATATAATTTTCTCCTAATTAGGAGATATTATGTCCTAATTAGGAGATAAATCTCGGAATTCTTTTTTTCACACTGGCACTAATACGCTTCCGTAGATATGAGCTCTAACTAAGTAGCATATGGGGTTTGGGTTAGGATAGAATGCAGGGTAGGTAAGGGGTACAGGCTGAAGCATAGAAAGGGAAGATCAATCCGTCCAGGTCATTAATGGGACCGGTTGCGTGCCTTTTCGTATTAAGGGTTCACTCGGTGTTAGTAATGTGACTGGGCGGGGTGTCGGGAATGCCTGTACGACATGATATTTCAGTGGGACAGCACTATAAAATGGCACCATTATATCTACTACGTTAGAAGCACATGGGCTCGTTACCGTTGTTAATTGGTTAATAAGGTTGATTACAGGGGGGGCGAGGTAGGGAATTCCTACCTCGACTCCCCCCCCCCCCCCACTGTAATCAATCCAATTAACCAATTAACAACGGTAACGAGCCCCTGTGGTTAGAAGTAGGCTCCCCCTTCCCTCCCCTTCGCGTGATCTGGCTGAACACATATTTTTAATCGACGTTAAACTATATTCACTCACCCACCCACCCACTCACTCTTCGTGTTCGTGTGTGAGGCGTGGGGAGCGGGTTAGGTAGCACACAATTTATAAAATAATTGTGTTTTTTTTTACTATTTCGGACGTAATTGTTTTCTCTCGACTAAATTGACAAAGTACTGTATGATCAGCACATAGTTTCTATGTGCGTTTCGTTTGGGTCACAATTGACATGCGTTCATCGTGTGAAATGTATGAATCATTCATAAACGTACATGCACAATGAGCATCACAATAATGGCGAGTGCGGGTTTGACGTCACTTAACATTTTCACAGTTGTAAGGCTCATCATCTATACACAGTATACAAATAGACAGTATACCTGTCTGTCTGTTTTTAGTTTAGGTGGCGCTTTCAATTTAATAAAATTATGCGCGCCAGATCGTTGCATTGAGTTTGATGTACAATATAAATTTTGATTTAAAATATCCTACTGTACGGAATTGTAATGATTATAAAACATGTAGAAAAAACAAACTCCAACTGCGGTATTTAATGACATGGCGAGGTTAGAGACATAAAAAGAAGGGTATATATATACGTACCAACAAACTTAATTTAATAATAGTAAAATCCCAACGACCCTATCCATATAAAAAATATAAAACTGAGTTAAAAGGGCCAATATAGTACATGCATATTTTGTTTAACCTAAAAATAAACTCCTCATATAAATTCAGATATGAGTAAGTGGTGAGTAAAAAACGAAATTTGATATATCTATATTCATCCTGGTGAACACCGTGAATGAGGACCTCACATGGCATCCTCAGTAGTAGATAATGCACGTTACAGGCCCCAGCCACCCAAAAATCCACATAGCCACCGCGATCCACCATCACCCACCGAGCGCTGTCATACGTCATTAACGATTTTTATTTGTATAAATTATTGCGTCTGGATATTAATAAATTATGTGCGTTATAATTTTACCTGAATATATATATTAAAGATCTACATATGGTATTATAAATAAATTCTCCGAATTTATACGTTAATCGTTTAAATAGCCTATATTTTAGGTTTCATTCCGCTTTTACAAAAAGATGTTATTTCGTATAGGTCCTATAGTACGGGTTCATAGCAATAAACTCTCCGAATCTGTACGTTAAGGATTTAAAAACATATATTAGGTTACACGAAAAGCGTTATTGTAATTGGTATATAGCGACATTTTGTGTTGAATAATACACCGTACATTTGGTACGGCAAATATCGATTATAATTTCGCTGTATAAGAGGCGGTCATGATACATAATTGTATTGATTTTAGCCCCTGTCAATGCGAAGGTGTGTGTGTTGTGGTAACAGGTGTGATCGAATAACAGAAACCACTTATAACTCGCAGAACTCGATTGCAATTAGCATATGATAATATTGGGGGTTCGAATATTTATATGTACAGACCGATATCGCTTTAATTAGGGGAATTATACAATCAACGTATAGCGGGAGTTGAAAGGGTATACCGTGAAACAAATCATTATTTGAGAATCGTTTGTCGAAATATATATATATATCTCTAATAGAATTCAACTTCTAGCTTACTTCGGAATGGCGAATTTACTGAAATATATCATCGAACCTAGAGAATCGTCCGTAAGTATTGTAATTTTATTGCGATCTACTCGCAGATAATACCGACTTTGTCGATATAACGATGTACATAGCGAACGGCGTTGTAAATGTTCGATTATAACTGATTTGAATACAAGGGCTACTCACTTTTAATATTCCAACTCTATGTTTTTTATAGGCTAACAACTCTACGTGGGCCGGATTCGTACGAGAAAATGCGGACATTTTAGGTAGTTCCGGTTGGCCTAGTTTGGAGACTGTATTCGCCATAGATGGGGTCGTTGAAACACGGCCCGTTTATAATGACGATGATTGGAATGTGGGTATAAGAAGGCCGACGACCATCCTCCTAAATAATTCCCCTTCACTTCCGGAGATTAAAACACGTAAATGTATAGAAGAATTATCCCTGTAATCAGCCATTAAGCGTCGAAGTTTGCGGAAAATGTCGCGTTAGTTTATGCCGAGATTGCGCGTGTTTTGCCCGACAGGTGTCATTCGGGGTTTTTATGTGTCCGAGCTGTTGTAGTTGTGAGTTTTGTGGTTATTGGGGAATGAAACTTTCCAAATATTCAAAACTGGTGATAACGATAAACAGCTACTATACATATCTTCAGGGGGACTATTCTTGGACTTGCGCAGATTTTTAGGAACTTTTCATGAACTTTGGGGGGATTATTCTTGGACTTGCGTGGATTTTTAGGAACTTTTCATGAACTTTGGGGGGACTATTCTTGAACTATTCTTGGGCTAGTCTTGGACTATTCTTGGACTTGGGTGGATTTTTAGGAACTTTTCACGAACTTTTGGGGACAGTGAGTGAGTGAGTGAGGGACTTTTCTTGGACTTTCCTGGACTTTTTAAGAACTTTTCATGAACTTTTGAAACGTTCAAGAACTGTTCATGAACTTTTGGGGACAGTGAGTGAGTGAGTGAGGGACTTTTCTTGGACTAGGCTTGGACTAGTCTTGGACTATTCTTGGATTTGTGTGGATTTTAAGAACCTTTCATGAACTTTTGGGGACAGTGAGTGAGTGAGTGAGGGACTAGACTTGGACTATTCTTGGATTTGTGTGGATTTTAAGAACTTTTCATGAACTTTGGGAACTTTTAAGAACTTTTCATGAACTTTTGGGGACAGTGAGTGAGTGAGTGAGTGCGTGAGTAATTGAGGCGGAATAATCTGCCGTTGAGATGCGTAAATTCTTAATAAACAGACTTTTACCGCGCGAGTACACAAGACAACCGATCAAACGTGTTGATTAGTTGATTTCGCCACGAGGGCGTACCGTTGCATTTGTTATCGATATACCCTCAGCTGACGTTTGGGTACTAGGATTGCTCAGTTTTTATTTTCGTTTTGAAACTGTCATTACTAAATTAATTTGTATTAATAAATATATACTTTGAACTTTAACAACCGATGTTGCGTTCTTCTTTCTTTCAGCCACCGTCCAGAGTCGTTTCGATATGACTTTATATGGGCGATGGTCGGTTACAACGAGTATCCAGTGATAATAAATATACCATTCATAGATTGGTGTAGCAGCTCTTTATTGTTTTCCACAAAAGTTCATGAAAAGTTTTTAAAATCCACACAAGTCCAAGAATAGTCCCTAAAAGTTCATGAAGAGTTCTTAAAATCCACACAAATCCAAGAATAGTCCAAGACTAGTCCAAGAATAGTCCCTAAAAGTTCATGAAAAGTTCTTAAAAGTCCAGGAAAGTCCAAGAAAAGTCCCTCACTCACTCACTCACTCACTCACTCACTGTCCCCAAAAGTTCATGAAAAGTTCTTAAAATCCTCACAAATCCAAGAATAGTCCAATACTAGTCCAAGCTTAGTCCAAGAAAAGTCACTCACTCACTCACTGTCCCCAAAAGTTCATGAAAAGTTCTTAAAATCCACACAAATCCAAGAATAGTCCAAGACTAGTCCAAGCCTAGTCTAAGAAAAGTCACTCGCTCACTCACTCACTCACTGCCCCCAAAAGTTCATGAAAAGTTCTTAAAATCCACACAAATCCAAGAATAGTCCATGACCAGTCCAAGCTTAGTCCAAGAAAAGTCACTCACTCACTCACTCACTGTCCCCAAAAGTTCATGAAAAGTTCTTAAAATCCACACAAATCCAAGAATAGTCCAAGGCTAGTCCAAGAAAAGTCACTCACTCACTCACTCACTGTCCCCAAAAGTTCATGAAAAGTTCTTAAAATCCACACAAATCCAAGAATACTCCAAAACTAGTCCAAGACTAGTCCAAGAAAAGTCCCTCACTCACTCACTGTCCCCAAAAGTTCATGAAAAGTTCTTAAAAGTTTCAAAAGTTCATGAAAAGTTCTTAGAAGTCCAGGAAAGTCAAAGAAAAGTCCCTCACTCACTCACTCACTCACTGTCCATGAAAAGTTCCTAAAAATCCACCCAAGTCCAAGAATAGTCCAAGACTAGTCCAAGAATAGTCCCCCCAAAGTTCATGAAAAGTTCCTAAAAATCCATGGAAGTCCAAGAATAATCCCCCCGAAGTTCATGAAAAGTTCCTAAAAATCTGCGCAAGTCCAAGAATAGTCCCCCAAAGATATGTGTAGTAGCTGTTTATTGTTATCACCGGTTTTGATTATTTCGATTGCTTCATTCGCCAATAGCGGCAAAACTCACAACTACAACAGCTCGGACACATAAAAACCCCGAATGACACCTGTCGGGCAAAATACGCGCAATCTCGGCATAAACTAACGCGACATTTTCCGCAAACTTCGACGCTTAATGACTGATTACAGTTTTTGCAAACTCGGGGCGAGAATAAACGGGATAATTCGTCCACACATTTACGTGTTTTAATCTCCGGAAGTGAAGGGGAATTATTTAGGAGGATGGTCGTCGGACTTCTTATACCCACATTCCAATCATCGTCATTATAAACGGGCCGTGTTTCAACGACCCCATCTATGGCGAATACAGTCTCCAAACTAGGCCAACCGGAACTACCTAAAATGTCCGCATTTTCTCGTACGAATCCGGCCCACGTAGAGTTGTTAGCCTATAAAAAATATAGAGTTGCAATATTAAAAGTGAGTAGCCCTTGTATTCAAATCATTTATAATCGATCATTTACAACGCCGTTCGCTATGTACATCGTTATATCGACAAAGTCGTATAATAAAAACATATCGGTATTATCTGCGAGTAGATCGCAATAAAATTATTATACTTACGGACGATTCTTTAGGTTCGATGGTATTTTTCAGTAAATTCGCCATTCCGAAGTAAGATATAAATTGAATTCTATTAGAGGTATATATATTTCGACAAACGATTCTCAAATAATGATCTATTTCACGGTATACCCTTTCAACTCCCGCTATACGTTGATTGTATAATCGCACTAATTAGATCGATATCGATCTGTAAATATAAACACTCGAACCCTCAATATTACCATATACTAATTGCAATCGAGTTCTGCAAGTTATAATCGAAACGCCTGCTTATATTCAGACCGAGTGATTTCTGTTATTCGATCACACCTGTTACCCCTATACACCCCTTCGCATTGACAGGGGCTAAAATCAATACAATTATGTATCATGACCGCCTCCTACCTGTATAGCGAGGTTAAATATATACCGTAATTAGTAGTCGAGTGTCACCGAGTGTTTGGTAATACTAATTGCAATTTATAAAAAATAGTCTATAATATATATGAACGCTTAACGTACAGATTCGGAGAAATTATTAATAATATCGTAAATCTATACTACATAAAAATATATATCGAAATAACACCTTTTTGTAAAAGCGGAATGAAACCTAAAATATAGATTATTTAATCGTTATTAACGATTAACGTATGAATTCGGAAGATTTATTTATAATACCATATGTAGATCTTTAATATATATATTCAGGTAAAATTATAACGCATATAATTTATTAATACCCAGACGCAATAATTTATACAAATAAAAATCGATAATGATGTATGACAGCGCTCGGTGGGTGATGGTGGATCGCGGTGGCTATGTGCATTTTTGGGTGGCTAGGGGCTGTAATACGCATTCCCTACTACTTACACATTATCTGAGTCATCTAGATACTGGAAAATGATCAAGACAAAAACCCCAAATCGACGATAGATGCTGATAAACCGATGCTAATAAATAATGGCGCGAGAACAGAATTAGGGGCATATCCGTTGATGCTTGACATTGATGCAAGGGACATAAAATATTGTCATTATATTAACAGTTACCCAGACAGGCTTACTTACCATACCTTGCAAGATAACGGAAATTAGGTCAGGGTCTAACTGGTTGGTTGTACAAACTTAGTAAATATATTAACGATACGTTAGGTCTGGATCATAAACAATGTTACCAATCACAAATAATATACAAGCCCTGAATTCTCAGTTTGATTATATATCAAAACAGTCTATGCAGGGCCATGCTGATGGATCAAATAACAAAACGAGAACATATTGTATATTAAAAAAAAAAAATTAATTTAGAGAAGTATCTACGAAGCCGTAAAAGGGACATGGAAATTATTTTTTTCAGCCCCTATTTTCTTTTTTTTTTAAGTCGTTATAACGACTTATTAAGTCGTTAGAACGACTTAATTGACCAATGAAATTGGAGTATTAAGTCGTTATAACGACTTAATTGACCAATGAAATTGCAGCATTAAGTCGTTAGAACGACTTAATTGACCAATGAAATTCCGTCTTACTTCTGCAGCTTTTATTTTGTTAACTGACAACTGCCCTCAAAACAGCGTTTAGATATGCAGTATGAAGTCTGATAATGCCATTGAAGTAATAAACTTTGGATAAATTGGAGAGATATGTAGGCTATAGAGGTGGGAAATGTTGACGTCTGCCGACTAAAAGGCAACCCTATGACTCTATGCCCAAACCTGCCAATTCACATGGCTTCTCTGTGTTGGTCCGATAATATCGCCAAAATTGTTTTGCTCGCCACCCTCCATTACAGATAATTGAGGAGCTTGTAGCGTTGGCTCGGGCGGTATGGCGGCTCACTTCAAAGAATTAAAAATGGGTCAGACATGCTGATAATTGTATAGGTAGCCGTAGTCCACTCCTAAACAGCCAAGCGAAAAATGTGAAATGCAGACGGATTTTACTAACACCTATTCAGGCACGGCGGAGCCGGGG